>WHVA01000760.1:0-40095 GCA_015179125.1 Gautieria morchelliformis
ATAAGTGTCTTCGCCACCTTTACTTTCCATCGTTTCATGTCCGCATTCTTCCCTCACTCTACTGTATGTTTATTCCATCTACTTGGTATCATGACTGCGCACCCCTATCCAACCCTGACTCATGACGGCCTCTTTCCTATTCGCTGATACCTTACGAGCATTCGATATAAGTAGTTTACATTCACATGTATATTCCCCAGTTCAATTACCATACATCGTCCATCTTGTGCAAACTTAACCTCACTGTGATCATCGTCTCGAGCCTTCTCTTGGAGATTTCTATCTTCGGCCAGCAGAGGACTTAGCCATTACTGGTGAGTTCTCATACTTCATCTTCGTTACCTTAGCCTTTGAACTACTCTCTGTGCTGTTGGCGAAGGGCTCCGAAAGAGCACCTTCACCAGCAAAGGGATTGTCGAAACTTAGACAGCCCTTCCGTGAGACCTTGCACGTTACATCGTCAAGTACCACGGGCTATTTTGCTATGACTGTAGATAGGGTGAGCCCCGTTCGGGCAACCCTCTTATCTTGTGGACATTTATTGGTTCACCTATTCACCGAACGGCATACTTATTCGCACAAGTCATTCGGGCATTCGCTGTGTTCACAAATACACGATATTAGTGCCTAAAAACTAATCTTGACACATTCCTGATAAGCGCTTGTGCTTATATAGCCGCCCTGGTCAGAAGCAGTCCTGGTGGCATGTATCTAAATATAGTTGCGAAGGTGACAATGCCACGTGCACCTGCCATCCAATTCTAACTCAGTAGCTCCCCTTGCAATGGAATCGTTGCCCATGTACTTAGTCTGCCTTCGCTTGCTCTCACATTTCATTGATTCCTCGACTCCCCACCATCACTTTGTCATCGACATCCTCATGTCTCCTGCGCACTAGGACATCGATGCGCAGCCCTATTCGTGGTTACCATCGCACTGTAGGAAGAGTGGGCACTTAAAATAAGTACTTTATGCACTAGTACTTAATTTCAGTTTTCACCCCAAAATCAGTGTCAAAAAAATTAATTTAGCTACCACTAAAATTAAGTACATTTAAACACTTAAAATAAGCTACCCAAAGCCAGCCCATATCCATGGGTAGACACATCAAATCACCAAACAAACCGAGTGCTGCGAGCCCTGAGACAGCAAATTCACTTACTGGGTTAGCATAAGCAAGTCTTAGTGAGTACAACAAAAGAATCTTTGCATCATGCATGGTGAATTGTTCGTGTCTGTAGCTCGAGAGCGCAGGGACTTGGGAGTCTCAGAGAGTAAGGGGAGTGTTTACAATATTACAACTGATGTGTAGTGACAACGTAGCTTACTGGAGTAATATAAATGATGAGAAAGCAAAGAGAAAAAAGAAAAAAAAAAACCGCACCTATTCAAACTCGACTTCCGGTTCCACGAAAACAGTCCTGGCAAAGTCACCACTGCGGTCAACAATTCCCCACTCATTCCCACGCTTGACTCGACTCGTCCAACTATGCATTCAACCGTATGCAAATCCACAACAACTGGCACGGTGGTCTCCTGAGTACGGTGCTGAGATGGCGGGGTGGGTAGTCGTGCCTCTACAGACCTGTATGCAGAAAATTAATCCTAATGATATAAAATCAGATAATTCGAAAAAAAAGGCATATCTGAAAGTAGACTCGGTTCTAGATCAGAGAATGTCAATCAGGTGTTAGGTTACACTCACTTGTTGAAGAAGTTCGACGCTGTTTCGTGCATGGCGGTAGTTGTTTTTGACCATGCCCCTCCGGCAAGCCAAAAACACCTCCCCCTCCCCTCACCTAATCGACCCACTCAGGCCCAACTTCAAACTTGGCCCTGGGATCATACGCGCCCTTCTTGCCTGTGTCTCCTCCCCCTTGCATAGGGCACCGCGACCGGGCCGACACGCCCCGCCTCCATGTGCACCTTGGTGCTGTGGTGGACCTTGAGGCTGATGTGCTAGCGGGGTATGTGGCAGGGATGGCCAAAATTTATCCTGGATGGGCGGGGTTAGTTTATGTTGCAGTGAGGCGCCGGGGATAGGGGTTTAAGGGGGAGGCAAAGGCGGAAGGGGATTGGGGGCAAGTACTGAAGTGAAGGGGTGGAGAGGGAGGAGTGAGGGAATGAAGAAAGAAAGAAAACCACGCACTGGTACCCTGTCAGCCACTCCTCGTCCCCCTCGTGTTGCGTGCGATACTTCCACGGGATGACCTCAAGCGCCCACCACCAGGGCGGGCTGTATGCCCGGGTGAGAAAAATGAGCAGGGACGTGCAGGGGGTCAGGGGAGAGCATCAAGGACACGATGACGAGATGGGCAGTTAGTGAGCGGACAGCACAACGCAGCCGGCATGACCCACCAGAGCGCATCCGCGAGATCGGCTTGTTCCTCGTCCATCACGCCAATGAGGTGCGAGGGCATGGTGGTGTAGCCAATGGACACCGTTGGTTCCTCCGCAACCCCGGTGGATGGCGAGGACGGTTCAGCGTAGTAAACGAGTGAACAATTATAAAATACTACAAGGTGTCTTGCCTTAGGATTGTATGGATATATACTGCTTGCAATTACTTGTATGGCCCTTGCAAGTGTGTATGAGGCGCTGGCATGATTTTGTGCGTGCAATAATGAGATTTGGAAGTCAATTCAATGTCTGACACTTTCCGGGTTGCAACTCCTTCCTACCACCATGACCCCCCAACAACGAACACCCGTTCACATCGACGATAACTACTCTCGAACTCAGCGAACATGTCCTCGGTTAGATGATGGAGCCTGCAACCAGGCAAATGCTAAGTAAGTCACCTTTTCATGTCCTCATTATTGCCGCTCAATACCCACATATCCATGAGCTATTTTTGCACAGGCCTTCAATCACAGTAGTATATTTCAGTCTCTACCTCAACGTAAGTAACACTTTCAACAATCTTTGCCATGCATATGATTGACTCTGACTTAGTGTCAGCCGTCTCTTCGAGAACCGAGGCCTCAGGAAATATGCATGCCATACGCAAGTCCAACAAACCTGACCAGGATATTTTTGCTTGGGCAGGCACCATATATGAGTGTCGAGACACCACACCCGCCTCTGACTCTGACAGACAACTTTGCACATTCAGACTCAATGGGGGGTGACGTGGATGAGAAAGGTCAATCTTGGAGGATTTAGGCACGTCTTTGGTTTTGCTTTTTTTTTGTTTATGGGGTGCTCACTAGCTTTTTCGTTTCTCTCTTGCGTTGTTCTCAACCTTGGCCCTCTGCGGTCACTATAACATTCCGCACGAACTGTGATGCCTCTTATCACCTCTGCTCCTGCAGCAACCATACAAACACATTCGTGAACACAACTTCATGCTCCACACCCTCCCCACACTCACTGCACTCTCTATCACATGAGAGAATGCAAGAAAATCGACAGGTATACGTATAATGTCATGGGGTGTTCGGCATCACCTGAAATGCGGCATCCCGCGCCTCGCCGCGCCACATGCCCTCGCCAACGTCGCCAACATTGTTGTCTGCAGTGTGGCCTTCTTCGTTGTCCTCTTCCTCATCGGCATCGCCGTGCGCTGCAAGGCTGCCGTCGGTGCATACAGTCCCTCTGCTCCCTGCTTACGCCTGCGTGCCCTCACCGTGCGCAGCGCGGGTGGCGCTGCTGTTCTTTTGATGCTCTACCTCATCTCCCTCCCACTCCAGCTTGTCTCGACCTCGTCCTTTCTCCACCAGGGCTCCACCGCCCTCGTTGCCATCACCACCGTCCACGCGGGCATCGTCGCCGCACTGTTTTGGTTTTTGCTGGATATGCTGAGTGTGTGCTGTGCTTTGTGTTGGGATTTTTCATTTGGGTGTGTGTATCAGTGTCGGTTCATTTGGCTTGCAGTTGGCTGTGTGCGGTGCGCGTGGGCTTTTGTTTGATGCGTCCTTCCTTCCTCCCTCGACTTGTTATTATTACCTGTATTTCAGTACTATAATACACTGATTTATCAGTATTTTATAATGGCATTTTTAAGTACAAAAATGGCTGAAATTCAGTGTAAATTGTTTCTGAAATGGACATTCTCTCTACTAGATTTCAGGGTCACGCCAATTGACTGGTGCACTTAAATTCAGGTACACGAGCACTTAAATTTGGTACCTTCTGCACTGATAAATCAGTGCATAATGTACTTAAGTTAAGTGCCCAGTCTTCCTGCAGTGATCGCTGGTCTCACCGTCGTCAGCAGCGATGGCCCCTGGTGACAAGTAGTGTTTCAGTGAGTAGACTTCATGCTCTTGTCAGGTTATTATCACGAGTTCCTTTAGCCGACACGAGTGCAGTGCAGTCCCTTTCGAGTATAAGGAGGCGTATATAACTTGGACAACGACACGGACGGTGATAATGACATACAGAGCGTCGGATTGTCCCATTTGTGAGTGCATACCCTGCAAGTGAGCCGAAGATTCCATGTCGCGTCAGACCCCGCACTCTTAGTCACCGACATGGATCATGCTATAAATGGCGATTTTCGTCTTCCACGATCGGATCGATCACACTCTGGCAGCTGCCGTGCTGACACAGCCACGTGTGTCTAAATATAGGAGCGAAGAAGATCGTCCGCGGGCGCTAAGCATCTTCGCCGCTAACACCGGATGTGATCGACGCAGATTCCATTCTCGTCCCCCACGCAAGGTCTGCCTACAAAACCCCATCTAGTCATCGCTCCCAATACCGCCATCACTACGCCATACCGTCAACCTGTGGCTGACAAGGCTGGTGCCGCTTTTAAGGTGCGCTCGCGGAGAGTCCCCCAGGGCCGGTCCTGCGAGACGGGAAGCTTGCATAGGTGATCAAAGTCTAAGAGTAGGAACAGGCCATTCGCGAGCAACGTGTTTGCATGCGAGGTTCACGACATCTCGATGTCCGTCATGTCTTTCATAATGAGGCACGTGGCTGGCAACGAATGACCATGGGGACTGGATTTGAACAGCTATTTCGAATGCATCAGAGACGGTCAAAGGAAAAAAACTGACACAAGTACAGTACATGACATATGGGTGTTGTACAACCCATGAGATCAAATACTAGTACAACCATTCTAGATCAATGACAGATCTAACTAAGACGTGGTCTGAAGGCTTCAATTTAGCCCTGCAGCCTGCGGGCAAGAGTCCGCCTTGGCGCCGAGGTCGCAAGAGCTCTTTCCATCATTCGCGCACTGGTAGAGGTGTCCATGGATGCAATTGGACAACCCGTCACCGCAGAAAGCAGCGCTCGGGGCTCCGTGGCAGGGGCAGGCAGTGGCTCCACACACGCTCTTTCCAAGCATTAATACACAGTAATTAGTTATACTTTCCAGCTTGAATAGCGAAACAACATACAGGGCTATCGGACACGCTCTTTCCAAGCTATTAATACGCAGTAATTAGTTGTCCTTTCCAGATTGAATAGTAAAACAACATACAGGGCTATCGGACATGCTCTTTCCAAGCTATTAATACACAGTAATTAGTTATCCTTTCCAGCTTGAATAGAAAAACAACATACAGGGCTATCGACCGCCTTGGCAAAAGCAGCGGGGAGGATGGCAACGAGAGCAACGAAAGCAGTGTACTAGATAGATAATGGACGGGGTGAGCTCAAGTGTATATATATTAAATGTTAGACTGAGCGACCTTCATGGCTATCGGTTTGGTGTATTTGGAGAGAATATCGAAATGCGTCAAGGTTTCGACTTGGGGAGTGAGTATCCAGGCAGGAAAAGCATGCGATTTTATAGCTTTCCTCGCTCGACTGCGCAGCAATAAGACGAAAACGGCGATCCCTGAAGAGACACTAAGACAGTTGGGAAATGGAGCTGACAGCCTGCGCATATGCAAAATGGCTAAACGGGAATGGTTCTGAGGTATGATTATCAATTCGAGCAATAGTTGATACATCACGGTTTACCATATCGCTTTTCCCAGTCCACGCGAAGACAAAATAAGGCGTCTCAACTGTACTCGTGAAAAAGAGACCTGCGTTTACCAGCTTGAGGCAACTTGAAGTGCCGGCAATACCCTTTGCCTTTGGAAATAGTTAGCTAGGCGATTATGCCCACGGATGGTAGGTAATTGTAGGTGCACCGCTTTCAGGGATAGACGATGTAAGTGACTGCGGGATAATAAGTACTCACCAAGCTCTAAGGCATCTTTGAGTCGGACCAAGGAAGCATTGGCATGGAAACGAACTTGAAGCCATAAGCTGAGCGTGTTCCACTCATCTATGAGGGGACTCTGGTAAAGTTGAAATACGCTAAGAAACATCAAGGACAAACCCATGATGAAAAGCGCCACGTCGCATGCATGCAGTGCCGCTGCGCCACTGGCACGGTTGCAGCTTGAAAACGATCGTCGCGCGCTGATGTATATGACAAGTGGCAATATATGATGCACTTGCGTTGGGAGTGTTCCAAGCAGGAAATTCAGTATGCGAGCGTTGCCATTGAGAAATAAGTGCTCTCAGCCTCCATACTTAGAGACTGCGGTCGCTGCGGCTGATTACGTAATAAAACGCTGAGCCAGATCATACGCCTGCAGTAGTCAGACTTCACAAGAGCCTAATTATTATTATTTGAATAATTAGAGCGCTTGGTGGAATATACGACACGGACACGTGCTTTGATCCCCAAATTAGCCAAATTGCTTCGTAGGATCTCAGGATACGTTTGTTCCTCGCGTTCTTCATAAAGTCTCGGTATACAACCTGAAGCATTTTCCCGGCCTTGTGCGACCAGCACGTCCCGCGCGCGGTTGCGCCGATGCCTTCGAGATGGGTGACACAAGAAAGCTCTCTACACGTATCCGAGGGCTGTACACCTTCTGTTTTGAAAACCAGGATCCACCACATATACAATGCCACCAATAGTAAGTGATGTCTCCGCGATATTCGTCGAAACGACGACTTTCCGCCTGGGGGACCATCAGGTGTACAAGGCTGCGGTGCAGGATCAAATATTCGCTGTTGGTGCTATAGAGGGAGAGAGCAGTATAGAGAGGAGTATAGAGGAATGCAAACAATCGGGCCGACCGATTCTGGGGCGTTATTGATAAGACCGTCGGCTTGAAGCTTGATCTTTCGATTTGCCTCCTCTATCTCTTCTTCGCAGTGAAGAAAATTAAGATGTCCCCAGGTTCCTCAGCCCGATTACGTTCCGGATTGCAGCTTCTACATAATCAGGTTCCAGTTTCTGCGTGTACAACACGTCTACGGGATGGTTGCGATCTGGCACCTCGAAAAGAGGCGCTGGCCTGTCAGCCCTCAAACCAAAATACTTCTGGAATTAAGCGCATCAAGCGTTGCGCTCATAACAATCAGTGTGAGGTTGGGTTGTTGCTTAGCGACCTTCTTTAAAAGGCCCATGAGGATATCAGTTGCCAACGTACGCTCGTGAGCCTCATCAAGATGATCGTAGAAGAGCGCTCAAAAGCGAGTCTGCATCGCTTCCCGCAGTAACTTCCATCCGGCACGCCAGGGTGTTGTGGTTCGCGTTTGCGTTTGCGTTTGCGCTCAGGTGCTGCGGCGGGTCACGGTGTGCCTGCGGGCACGAGGAATGCGGCGGCGGCGCGTGAGGGAGCATGTGTGCGTGCGTGGGGGGTTACATATGGGTAAGGGTAAGGGTGCTAAGAGGGTGGCGGTGGCAGGCGCAGGTAAGGGGGGGCTTGCGGGTGCAGAGTTAGCGGTGGGGGTCGTGTGCGGCGCTGCGGGTGCGGCTGTTGTTGGTGGCGGCGGCGTGTGTGTGCGGCGGTGCGGGGATATGCGGTGCGCCAGCGTGCACATGCTCATGTGTGTCGCGCACGCGGCCCCCAGGGGAGAGGCGCAGCGTCGCCTGCGGCGCATCGACGTGACCTGCGCTCTCCAGCCCCAGCCCCAGCCCCAGCTCCTGCGCCGCTTCGCAGGGTGCACCTCTCAGGGCCCCGCCACACAAATTGCGTGCACGCGCTCGGCCGCGCTGCTGAACTCCGGCGCGGGGCGCCGTCTTGAAGAACTCCCGCCGCCGTCTGGGGGGTCGGTGTCGTCGCGCGCCCGGCCCCGAAAAACGCATGCTCCTGCCCGCTGAACCACGCCGACGTCCCGCGCCACGCGCCGTGGCCACGCTCGCGCTCCGGCTGCTGATTCTTCTCGAGCTCGTCCCGGGCACGTCTCGCACGGGCAGGGCGCGTCATCCGCGGCGAAGGCCCCCGCCTCGCGGTGGCTGTGTTTGTCGCGCGGCAAGGAGCCGTCGCTCGGGGGACATATCGGGAAGAGCTTCATGAGACGGTGCCCGGTGGGTGGGAAGGGCGGTGTGGGACGTCAGGGGGCGGGAGGTTGGAGTGTAGGGCCCAGCGAGTGGCGCTGGGTAAGAGACACGAGGGACAGGGAAACGGGTCGTACCATTGGCTGGATGGGGTTGTGTCTCCAGGGTCTGAGATGGAGGGCCAGGTTTTATGCAAAGGGAAGTACGGTATACTGGGCTCGTTCCTCTTGCTGGCCTTATCTACACCTGCAAATTCTCCATACACACCCACCATCCCTTCCACTGGCAAACACACGCCGGAAATATTATTATAAGTTCATGTCCGTGGGCAGGATCGAGAGGGCGGTGGGAGATATGAAGCCTGGGAGGGGAGGCTGTCAGTGTTATGTGAGGGGAGGTGAACTGACATTTAAAGTGAACGAGTAAAATGCGTGGTAATGCCGTGAAAGATGAGGGTGTGGATGCTGTGGGCAGAAAGGACGGGACGACATGTGCGTACCATGCATGCAACGACGACGTCAGGGTCGGCGCCAGTGAGCATGTTTGTCTTTGTTTGGTGGGTTCCTCACGCACGACGAAACCTGTTACCTCTCTTCGCTCAGAAGTATCAGTATGCGGTCGATAAGTATTTATGATTCGTTGTATATCTGCATAAGGTTGTTTATGTTTGACTCTGGATCCAACCAGGTTAGCTTGTTACCGGTGCTACAAATTTTTCCAATCTGAATTATCGAATGACTGCACAAACACGCCAGACATCCAATACCGTTTATTCTCCCTAGCTCGCACTGTCACCATTCTAATAATATCTTACTAAACAAAACTATAAACACGTCGCAGGTCACCTTAGTAACTGGGCTTTCCCGGGTCACCGGGAGCAAGATCTACTACATCGCTGTCACAGCCGATACGTCGAGTGCACAATATCGCGGTTACCAGGTCGTTGTGCTCCATGTTGAAATACGATGGTCTCTTCATACAGCCTCTTCCCACGCCGTACAGGACATGTCAGCAAAAGGAGAAAAAAATGGTCTCGTGTCGCCATATCCCCCAACGTTCAAGGTGACAGGAGCTGATACCGCTCCAAGACCGCTATAAAATTACAGCCATTTGCACACTCTGGGGATTGAGCTCGATCTCTCATCCCATCTCGCTTCCTCGTGTTCCCCTCCTAGGTAACCCACTGGAGGTGCGTCATCTTAACGCACATCAGTGAGCTCTGTCGCAGTGCTTTCATGTAAGACTTGCAGATACTCAACATAGCATCATTCATGCTGTCTTTACTCGTTCATAGCCCCCGGTGATCCTTCACCCACCACTAGCTCGACCACGATCCACCTCTGTCGTCCCCAGCACCCTCACCTTCATCCACACTTCCAATCTCTCGCCCCTGCGAATTTCTTCATACCGTCAGCGCTCGTCACCTGGCGCCAGGCGATACGTTGATGAGGCCGCGCGTGGCATGGCGGAATGATAATGGTGGGGAATGGGGAAGTAGCGGGCTGCGAGATCGGGAATACATGCGCTTCGCCATGTGGATTCTGGTGCGGGAGCCAGAGAGCTCTGCCTCGAGCGCGCGCCGCTGTGCGAGGAGCACCGCATCTGGGTGCATGTCAATAGCGGACGTGGGTCCCCGCGCACGCGAATCGTGCGGCTGGGGTTGTGACGAGGGCTGTGCATATGGATAGGGAGGCTGCATCCTGTGGTTAGAAGAGGTGAATCGGAGGGACTGCGGATGGAGGTGGGAAGGCGATGAGGGTGTTGATGGAGGTTTATACGGGGCATGGAGGAGGGCGGGGAGGGCGGGCCCGTATATCTGCCAGAGTTTATAGGCAAGCTGTGCAGGTCCAGCGGGATCAGCTGGCTCTGGCGGTCGCTTGATGATCTCGCACCCCCGCACCACCCGCCATGGCCTCACTCGGACACTGGCCACTCGTAATACGGAGACCTCCCACACGTATCATCATCCACCTCCAAATTCGCTCCTTGATTGTTCCCAGAGAAGCATCAATCTCCACTTCATGCTTGGCAGTAAGCGGGTGGAGATGTACCGAGTAGACGTAGGATGCGCCGCGGGTTTGGGGGAGGGGAAGGTACAGGAGGAAGGTAGTTTTGAACACATGGTAGAAGGGAACCCTGATCAGGCGCATGGTGGTGAGGCTGTCTACCCGAATCATGTGTGAGCGTATAATATATTGAGACATACCAGCTAATGGTCCACTCCGCAACATATTCAAGACCAATAATTGTGCCGGAAAACGTACAGAAAAACGAGGGCCGGCCACACACCGCGTGTCTGTGCGTAGAAGAATAAAATATCGGCATCAGGTTATGACTGCGTCCACTCCCTTTTTCAGCGCAGAAAAGTCTAAATACCGTGCTAATATACTCGCCACCACCGTCGCTTCGCAAGCGTTTGAGCGGACGTCCCGTCTGTGTTTCAACCAGGGCAGTGTACTCCTTGAATCGATCACGGACGCTGTCCTTGGTGTGGCTGAAATAAAGCACAGTGTACCTGCTTTTAACATCGGTGAAGGAATAAAAATACCGCTCTCGCGGTGGGCCCTCAGTGTTCGCCGGCCCCCAAACATCGGAGACGGACAAGTCACCCACATGTGCAACAATGTCCTCCGAACGTTTGGGGAACGGGTCCACATGCTGCTTGCCCTGAATGCAAGCAGCACACTGCGTGACCAGCGCAGATGTGTCTACCTCCATCCCGGTGACCAGGTCGTGCAATTTCATGGCTTTGATCGCGCTAACGTTCACGTGTCCAAGGATCCAATGCCAGGTATCCCAGGACTACGGCTTAGCCACAGCGGCGAAGTCTGTCTGAATACCAGGACGGATCCGGGCACGCATGAGGTAAACACGACCTACTTTGCGCCCCTCAGCGAAGATGGTTCCGGATTGGGAGCGGAACTTCACGCCCTCGTTAGTAAACAAGGCGACGTGCTCCATGTCCGTGAGCCGTCCCACACTGAGTATGTTGTTCGGCGCGTTGGGGGCGTGCTTCATGTCTGTGAGTCTCACCGTGAACGTGCGGTTACCGGCGCAGAACTCCATCTGAACAGCCCCATGCCCTAGGGTTTTCAATGGCCTCCCGGGTGTGATACCGTCGATCTCGGACGGTTCCGCCTTAAAATCGACGAAGTGGTCCCTGCTTCGGGCTATGTGGGTCGTTGACCCCGTGTCTGCCAGCCAGTCAGACGCTGAAATGTCAGCACGGTAGGTCAGGTCTTCAGCAAGGGACAAGTGATCGTCGTTGTCAACGGACTCTATGGCGGCAAAAGCGAATTCGTCAGCAGCGCCGTTATTTTCGGTAGCCTGCTTAGCGGAATTCTTAGAATTGTCGCCTTTCCACCATTTAGGTGTGTCCCCCTCCTTGCCACCACCCTTAGCCCAACAATCCTTGACCCAGTGACCCTTCTTTCCACAGTTGTTGCATTTACCCTTCGTAGCGCCATCACCACGTCCATTCCGGCCTTTTCCATGGGTTCTGTCCTGGATCCGCAGGGCCGTCTCAGTGCTCTGAGTAGAACACCGAGTACAGTCCTCCTCCAGGATGCGTGCGATCAGGGCGTCGGAGGTGAGCACGGGGAGAGTAGGGTTGATGGCGGTGAGGAAGGTGGACCAGGAACCGGGTAAGGAGGTGAGTAATGCGTTGCAGAAATCGTGGTCGTTGACCAAGTCGCCGAGTGCATGCAGCTGTTTTTGGAGACTACGGAGCTTTCGGATATGCTCCTCCATGTTGCTGCCCTCTGCTGTGAAGGTACGGAAAAAATCCCTACGCACATTGATTATGCCTAATGGCCCTCTTGCCTCAAAAATCGTCAACAGGGCTTGGCATAGCTCATGTGCTGTCGAGGCACCGTATGTATATACCAGGTATTCGTCGCTAATACGAAGGCTGATTGCCATGAATGTTCGTTGGTCTTTTTTAGTCCAGTCTGCGATCGCTTGCCTTTCAGTGGCGGTGACGTTTTTATCGTTGGCCGGCACTGGCATCGTCGTCTGTCCCACTGCATGGTCCCACAGGTCTTGTTCTAGCAGGATCCACTGCATTTTCTCCTTCCATGCAGGGTAGTTATCCCCGGTAAGTGGCTCGATTCGATATAGCGAACTCGGCTGTATGAGGGCAGACATATTGGCAATTGTTACAGATCTTTTTACTTGACTTTTGGGTTACGGTTTAGAGCACGAGGCCCATAACCTCTTGAGAGCAGTGATAGTAAAAGGACAAGATGATATTGAAATCGACTTGCGATGTCTCAGAAAATATACAGTATATGTAGCAACGGTAGCTATGGGATTTGGAGCGGAGCAGGATCTGGGTTGGAATGGGGTTGAGCGATGCCGTCAAGTCAATATAAACTCTCCTTTTCCCCTTCTCATGCGTTTTCCACTGCTGTGTTGGAATCACTAGTGCAAGCGTCAAGCTCGGCGCCTGAAGGTTTGTGCCGAACCTATGGTAATACGGTTTTTTTTTGGCTGAGGCCACTCAAGATATGGATGTCTAACATCTCTCAATAATTTGAAGCCAAGCAATTCCCTGTGAGTTGATCCGGAGGGCCGCTGTCGGCTCGAGCGAGACACCTGAAAACCTTACGAGGTGTCCACAGGGGCCTTTTATTAACCCCAATTTCCATTACGTGATGAGACTTGAGGTCACTTCCCACTGTGGATAGTGAATCCATTGAAACCTAGTGGGTTTACCCATGGGGTTTCTGTTTTCAGTGGGTACATCATTGAAACAGCCCCCATTGAAACAAACCAATGAAATTTGGGCTTACCGGGTTTCCTAGAAAAAACCAATGCAATTATTTAAGTGGTTGGATCAGTAAAGTTTTCAGTGGCTTTGTCACTTAGTTTCTGTGCCATAGGAACTACATATTCAATGTAATTATCATGAGAATTTCAGTGCTCGAAGGCCTTGATTCCCATAGAAAAAAACAATGAAATTATTTAAGTGGTTGGATCAGTAGAATTTTCATTAGCTTTGTCACTTAGTTTCCATGCCATAGGAGCTACATATTCAGTGTAATTATCATGAGAATTTCAGTACTCGAAGGCCTTGATTCCCGTTGTTCGCACACCAGAAATTCTTAAGATAGCTCATGGAAGACTCGTTGAAATCCAGTGGATTAATATATAAGTTTCTGGGAGATATTCACGAATTTTCTGTAGATCTATGCAACCCCCCTTCAACAGAACGAGAAACAACAACTACTAAACGTTGTACGCCTCTTTGGATGGCCTTGAGCAGGTGTTCGAGAACACACCGAGAGACAGGCGAAAGACTGCGACATCATCAGAACTCCCTGACGGTCACACAAAGCTCCTCTGCAGTCTTTGTGGGACAGACATCGCTGAGAGTACGGCTCAAATGTCAGAACCTGCTCGGTTTGCCTCGGTCCGTGTAACACCCAATCCCTGAAATCTCGGCAGAGGTGTTGGGTTTCTTAAGATTGCTCAGTTCACCACTTCCCCATGCCCTTGACGAGCGCTGTTGTGTGCGGCGTAGCATGGCTCGCTTCTGGAACCAGAGATGGAGACTCGGTCGCCGTTCTGTGCTGTGCATCACAGCAAATGTTGAAAAGCAATGGATTTCCGGCTGAACTAAAGCAAAGCCGCAGAGCTACAGCCACTGCTACAGAGAGATGGATGCTTTATGCAAACAAGGTGTGAGAGTAGATACTTGTACAACCAGGCAGACAAGACTGGAACTCTTGTCGACACAGCCCGGCTTCTGATTTGGAGAGTCAACACAGCGGGTGCCGATGTCAAGTGGGGCAGGGACACGGAGTATAGTGAGACTCCTTGCATGTCATGTCCATAGACTTTCCGAGATTCAAGATAGTGAGGTCGACATAGCCAGAACAGGGTGCGGGGAGACAAGCGGAGGCAGTGGAGCATCCTCAAGAGAGCTGATTAGGGCTTGCGGGAGAGAATGAAGAGAGCAAAGGAAGCCTGCTTGCAAGAAATGTGCTTGGGAGGATGACTTGGTTAAGTTGGTCCTTTGTGAGCTACCATGCACCACACAGAGCCTGTGTTAAGTAGACACCTGACAAGAAGAAACTGCACCGTCACAAACCTGATTCCGGAACGTATACAGGTACCGTATAGCGTCAACCTGTAGGATGGGGTGCACGCTCCCTGGTGCGGCCTCCAGATTGCCCAGAACATTTTCGGCAAACCAGTACACAACACCAGCACATTCGTCGATGTCACACCTTGCTACATACACATGTGCAGACACGTGTTCAACCCATGACTGAACCGAAGTAATAATAAAAATTGCGGAAAGTTCATAGAGCCCTTGCCGCGATCGCCGTAAGGAGGTATATTGCACGGTCTTTGCGTTTCCAGTTCGCGCTCGGATCCGCTTTGAATGCTTGCAGGTCCTCGGACACCCACGTGGATACGCACTCCGTTGTGTCTGCCTCCGATCCGGCTCCGACGAGGGCGCGCAGGACATCTGCGGCAGTGTGGCGGCACATTGTTCCTTCGCTGCTGCCACCGGTCGAGACCGACGGGATCGAGAGATCAATGCGGATGTACTTGAGTGGGTCATCCTCGAACTGCTCGGTCTCGTGATCTGACCTGGCTGAGTGTAGGCTCGCCATAGCGGAGCATGTAGTCCATACCTCGCAATTCCACATTGGGTACAACGGCGCCATTCACAAGGGATTGTGTCCAGGCTACCGAAGAGATCGCGGAATAGACCTGACCGGATAGCTGTCGAGAGGAACCTTAACACCTGAGTGAAAAGCTTCCAAAACCGAAATCATTATATTTCAGCGCGCGAGGTAGTTCGATGCACAGTGTCGTCTGCGACAGCGGGACACTTGCCATCCCCGACAAGTGCCCACACTGCCTGGACAAAGGGGCCAATCGAAGACGCCATAGTGAATAGCTCAGGGAAGCGATTTGTGTAGAGCTAGAGGGGGACAGTCATGTTTGTTATCACGTGACGGATCCAAGTGGGTGCCTGTTGTTGAACTCAAAAGACACAACGGCTTCCCTCCTACTATCATCGCCCATCCAACCAGCAAGGACAAAGTTTCTTCTAGAGAACACCTGTGTCCGACGTGGATTCAGGCGATGACAAGCTCAGCGTTCCAGCAACATCATCGATCATAATGCCTCACCTATTGTCGTTCTATTACTGACGTGAACATGTACCGGACAGCCCTTCCTGTGCTTGAACGTCTCGAGCTGTGGGTTCATAACTACATGTCTGAAGCTCCTCAGACAATTAGCCACCTCATGCTACGGTTATGACTATGACTATGCTCATTGGTACGAATCCGAATGCAGGCATAGTCAGCCATATTTTGTGACTTCTGCGAAGGCTCCCTCCTCTCGAGAGGCTCCAACTAGTTGACATTGAGGATGTGTCATCCAATCTGTTCAAGGTAAGAGCCTTCACACAGTCCGCATTTTCGAGCCCAGACACTAATGCCCCAATAGGCACCATCGTCTAAAGCCGGATATATGCGCCATGCACCGGATCAAGGTAAATTATTAATACACATCTGGTAAATGGAAGCTGCTTCCCGCCTCTGTCCAGCAGACTGGACCATCGCCGCCTTTCATCAGTGGGAGCTGGATGCAGATGATCCCCATGTGTCACAAGCACTGACCAGATCAATGAGCATGGCGCGCCTGTCGTGAAGATGGCGCACGCGCAAGGTGCGTGGCTCGATGTGTGAGAGGTGGGACATGTTCTCTGACTCAATCAACCCCAACCCCACTCGCTGCACATCACCGACCTGCTCGACCCCTGGACAGACGAATGCATCATGCTCATATCGCAGGACGAGCAGAGGTGTCTCATGGTGAGCTATAAGGAGCTCAAGACGTGTGTGGAGAGTGCGTTCGGGTGGGTAAAAGTTGAGTTCACTGGTTTTGTGTCATGTGCACTTTGTCCTGATTTTTCTGTCCTATTTCTATTTTCTATTCTCCATTTTGGTGTTTGTATTCTTCTGTCTTCGCGGTGGATGTCATGTGTTCTGATCTGTGTCCTCATCCTCTGTACATGCTGACGACATGACCCCAGGCATCTCTCGTGGGCGTCGCGGTAGCGGTGGCGTCGCCGGCGACACCCTGTGCACGAGACATGTGCTGTCGTGCATGATATACATAACTCGGTTATAAGAGGCTCCCTGGTAGCCTGACCCATTTCAGGTTCACATTGTCTGCCATCTGCCATTTCCAATAGTATGTCATCTACTTTTCGTAACCCTTCTTCATCTCCTTTCGGCTCCCGGCGCACTGCCGCTCCAACGTATGTGAAGCAGCCTGGTATGAATTTCTTGGATCCGACCGTGGTATTTTAGTGATTTTTGCCATATGTTTCGTCTGTATTTTCCCTTCTATATATTGATTTAAGACTTGAAACAATGGGAAAGTTTAATTGGTATCTCATGACATTTGAACAAGATTGCAAGGCAATAACCATTGAAAACCCATAGCTTTACAACCTAACATTCACTACAAATTTCATGAATCTTCAGTGATTTGCCTCATATTATTCAGATCTTGGGCCAGTGACATTCAGTTGCTGCATCTCTGAAATGTGGTGATAGAACCACGGGTCGTAAGTGACTACCCCACAGGAACCCAGTGGTCGTCGACTTGGAATGCCTGGTTCAATCCATTGGTCTTCCGCTGTAGGAACCCCAAATACCCATGAGTCAACCCCTGAAATCAACTCATTGAAACGAATCCACTGAAACTGATTCATTGAATTTTCAACGGGTTCTATTGGTATTTACACTAACCATAGTGGTTTATATACTGAATACTCAGTGGGTCCACCCAATAGGATTCATTGGGTTGACTACCCACAGTGTTCCGTCGTCACAGAGCAGGTCAGCATCAGTCTTCGGCTGTTCAAGTGCTCTTCGACAAATGGACGCGTTATCAAAGCCACTGTCGACGGTGGTACTCTGCCTATTCTCGCAGGAGGAAGCCGCCATGGCAGCTCTAGCACCGGCAATGAGCCTCCGATTGACGTACACTCCTTCGTTCAGACAGTGGCGCAGCCCAAAGGCGACGATAAACACATGTTCCTGACCGCATAACATCAAGTATGGGAAACGATGGTGCTTTGGCGTAGACGCGGCAACCGACGATGACGGGAAGATCATTGCGGTGGAGGTTTATGGCCCCGTGGCTTTTGACGGGTAATCAGCTCAGTTTAAGTAGTCAGCACCCAGAAGTACTCAAACTTTGACTCGCGACTTGTGGTGCTTTGATGCATGGCACTCAATGTTCCCAGTAGTGACTGGGTTTTAAGCCGCTCGGAGCGAGCTCGAGGGTGAAGTTCTCGACGCCTCGCAGACATCCATGTAGTGGAGGGCGAGATCGGTATCAAATAATATGCTTACTTCCGGAGATAATATAGTTGCATACTCCCGCGGCAGCCTTGAGATCCAGGTGCCTATGTATATTATATACATCCACTGAGTCGTGTTTCGACAGCCTGAATCGGAAGGGTCTCGTGTATACCTGTATTGTTGCATAGCGCATACTATAGCCTACGTGTGGGGCGACAAAATACAATCAGAAAGATGCTCAGAGAATAAATAGGAAATAAAAGACATCAAGGAAAGAGAACGAGAGAAATTTCTTTTCACGGCATCCCAAGCATACTCGGGTCGATATAGCCTGGTGGGTATTACACTGTCCACAGTTTCATATCTGATAGCTCGGTGGTTCAAGGTCGTGATATGATAACCCGATGTCGGATGTCGAAAGAATACGAAGGGGGACAAACGGGAAGAACGCGAGGTATAATTGGACGCGTGCGCGGCATACATGGATAGGGTCTAATCGGCCGATGCTGAAGAGGGAATGAGCGTGCTGTAAACGCAAGTTTGGGCCGCGAATATGTTTCTGCAACTCACTTACGACGGTAAATCATTTGTTGTCCTCCTCCCGACGCTCCCTATACACAGGCGGCGGCGGATGCTCTTGCCCCTCCTCCGTTCCTCCATCAAGCAAATGCCTCACCCTCGAACTCCTTAGAACTCCCATATTTGGCAACCTCACTGCGTCCCCATCACCAGACTCGCCCATAATGCCCAGAGTCAGCTTTCGCACATCCCTCTCCTGCTGTTCTTGCAACCCATGGTGACGCCTCCACCTTTACCAACGGAAACACCGTAACCTCTCCCGTCGCACTCACTGTGTGGAGGGACACTGCGGTTGTGTCCACTGGCCCCTCATGAGAACCGATGTCCCCGGCGTAGGGAATGAGGGAAGGGGCATGGGGAAGGTGAGAGGGTGGGTTGCGGTCTGATCGCAGAGATTACGGTCACGGTCTACGGAGGTTCGTGAGGCTGAGCTGAGCAATGGATAATTGGGGTCTGAAGAATATTGCCATGCGGGTGAAGCGTTTACAACGCGGGTGGTGAACATTTGTAGAATAGATAAGCGGACCAGCGCTGACGAACGTCACTTCCTTCTCACGTGCTGTTTCTTCGCCGTCTTTCCTTGTTAGTCACCAGCTTCCATCATTCTACAGGTCACGCGTCAAGCTCTGAGACGTCGAAGGACGACTGTTCAGCTCCACTCTCGCCGCCGTCCGCCGTGCCGAGGCCTCTGTATCTTTCCAGCTCCACCGGGCCTCGCGATACACCGACCCCTCAGTGCTACACCTCCCATCGACAGCCACACTGCGCCTCCTTGTCCTCGCGGGTCTGTCTCCCTCATCCATACTCGACTGCCGACTGCACCCTCTCAACCCCAAGGTCCGGCGAGCCCGTCCCACGCTCTTTCACCGCCTCCCTCACAAGCCTTCCACGCCTTATAAAAGCGCAGTTACCATCCTCACAACTTGTGAGGACGGTGTGAGCCACAAGCACATCACTCACCCTTATGCTTTCGCGATACTCCCCGCACCACAACTCCGATGCGTCGACGTGCATCGCAGCATCTCCCACGTCAGTCTCGATCTGCGCCTCGAGCGCATCCGCGGAGCAAAGTATTCATTCAGCCTATTCGGGTGCACTACGCTGCGTGCGATGCGCGTTAGGCCCGCAGCGGATGAGGACCTCGGTATTTTTTTTTTTTTTTTTTTTTTTCATCATTTTATTTGACCTCAGGCTGTGCCTATGGTGGTCGCTACACGCGTTGTACCTACAATAGGTGGGCCTTTCCCCTCGCTCCCTGGGACTCCCAGCCTTCTGCGTCCTCGAGTGGGCGGATGTACTGCCAACGGGCTCCATGCCCCCCGCCAGCCCGGTTCCTTGAACCGTTTTGCGCCCCCTCTCTTGTGAGGCAAGGCATTCTCTTTCCCCCGGTGGATGTTCGTGTATGTGGGGGTCTGACTTCATAAGTGCTTGGCCACCGAGGCGGTCCAGCACGATGAGAGTGAGCGCCGCAGTCAAAGAAGAGAAAGGTCCAAAGGGGTCTTCATAGTCTTGCCGCGCCGAGTCGGTTCTCGCCGTTGCCCGAGCTGGTGCGATGATGGTATGTAGTTGTGGCCCTAGGCCTTGCATATGTCTAGAGTGTCGTGAATAGATCTGTTGACATTATCCTGGTGTGTGTTCCTCTGGCGTATCTCTGCCCGTGCCTAGGGGGCGTGCAGGGCGGGTTCACGAAGATGCGCTTCGTGTATCCCTGTCTGGAAGCATGAACTGTCTCTTTCGCTAAACGGGTGGGGGGGACACATCACTGAATGTTCCTTTTAAACGTCCTGTAGCAGCCACATAGCCCAGCAATGCCAGCATTGGCTCCGGCTTCCCTAGCAGCTCTCTGATGGACGTGGCCTTCCTGCCCAGCTTCCTCCTCAGCCCGTGTCTAGCATGCTCGTACGCCCTGCATTCGAACAGGTAGTGGTGGGCGGTCTTGTCGGCCCTGGCACAGGCAGGGAAGAGTGGTGAGGGCGCTCTTTTGATCCTATGCAGGTGCCTGTTGAGTGGGGCATGACCCATCCTCAGCTGTGTGATCAGGCTGCACTGGGCTCTAGTCAGCTTGGCCGTGTCGCTGAGGTAGCTGCCGGAAGGCAGCTTTCGAGAGTAGCGCGTAGTGAGGGGACTCTTGCCACAGTGCTCTCCATCTCCGCCTTGTACCCACCCTGAACGCCTGTCGTGCAGCCGCCAGGCTGCATGGGAGGGGCTCAGTTTCCAGAAGGGGTGGGAGAGGACTCATCTGACTGGTAACATCCGTCGCCGCCTTCTTGGCCTCAGTGTCGGCCACCTCATTACCCTCAACCCCATCATGCCCCGAGACCCAGGTTATAGCTAGATCTGTCTTGCGTCTCCGCGCCGGGGTTGCTAGCTTGTTAGCCACGACGTGTATTTGACTCAAGATGTGCTAGCCCGGTTTCGAGCGTATGTTCCCGACCGCCTGGATCACCCCTTGGTTGTCGAGGAGGATCGCGGCCGTTCTGGCGCCTCTCTCGCGGCTCAGTAGCTCCAGTCTGAGGAGCACCCCCACCGCCTCTGCCTCAAAGGAGGTGTGCTCCTCCAGAGGGCCTAGGTGGTATCTCAAGGTCCCCTTCCTCCTCCCCCCCCTGTACAGTACCGCTGCTGTGCCTGCGCAGCCCTCTGTTCCCGAGCCATCCGTGTATATCTTGACCTCTGCCTCATTGGCTGCCTCATCTTCTCTGGACTCGTCCCTGGAGGCCGCTATCCTGGTCATGTACAGCTGTGGCACGTCCGGCGCGTGCGCGAAGGGTCGGATTTCCTCATATGTTCCGGGGGTGATGTCGAACATGTGAGTCAGCACATGGAGCGGGGATGGGTGCTTCTTCACCAGTCGACGGGCGCAGGCGCGGAGAGGCTGGTGCAGGGGGTGAGTCCTTGGGAGGGTCGCCATTCGACTGATCGCCCTATAGCACACACTGAGAAGGAGCAGTTCTATCGGGAGCACGTTGGCGTGCGCTTCAAGGACGTCGCTGGCGGCTGTGCTCATCGCTCCGGTGACCGCTATGGTGGCAAGGCGCTGCACCGACGTCAGTTTGCGCACCACCCTTACCGACCCCGATGCCCTCTTTCGTCCCTCCGTCCTTTGTATCGGCATGAACCACATGTCCACGGCGTAGGTGAATTTTGGGATGGCTGCTGCGCAGTAGAGCTGTCTCATGTACGTTGCTCGGACTCCTGTAGAGGGCTTAGTTAGTCTGCGTGCCAAGAGAGTCCACTTTACCGCCTTCGCTGTCGCCTTTTCCACCTGCTCGTTCCACCTCAGCTCCTCGTCCAGTAGCACGCCCAGAAATTTGTGGGCTGATGATGGTTGTATGGTCACATCCTCGTAGGCGAAGCTCGGCCTTGGCTCCTGCAAGGTCTTGCGTGGTCGGGTGGGGTTGGGGACTCTGTGGTGTGAGAAGCCTATAATGGCGAACTTGTTCTTCTCAACCAGGACTGGTGAGTGCGCGTCCACTCCTTTGCCCCTCCCTCCTTGAGGAGCATGTCCCTGATGCCCTCGTATGCCTCCTCGTACGTGTCACCTTCCACATACAGATTGGCGTCATCCACATATGCTGCCGCCGCTCGCCCCTTCCCTGTAGCCACTTCTACCAGATCCGCATTGTAGTACAAGTAGAGTATCATGGATAGGGGGTCGCCTTGGCCTATCCCATTATCTATGGGCACCCAGTCCGACAAGTAGTTGTTGAACTTCAACCTGGTGCGCCTGCCTGCCAGCATCCGCTCCACGAACGATACGTATGTCTCTGGCACCCTTCATTTCCTCATATTGTGGAGCAAACGGTCAGTAACAGCGTTCAGAAATGCTCCCTCGATGTCCAAAAAGAGCATAACTGCCACCTTTTTTCTCCTCCATGCTCCTTTTACTTTGTTGACCACCAGATGTAGAGAGTCGGTAGTTGTCCTCCCAGGTCTCCCACCGAAGTGAGCGGTCGGGAGTAGGCAGTGCTTTCCGTCATGTATACGATGTCCTCGGCAACTATCACCGTAAGGAGCTTCCCAACCGTGTTGAGCAGGGCGATGGGGGCAGGACCTCGGTATGCGTGTTAGCTGGTGAGGAAGTCAAGCATTACCCGGGCGTGCTCGGAAGATGGCGTTTGCATGGCCCGGCCATAGGGCGAGGCATGTGAGTGTTCATGCTATGGGGTGCGTCGTGACATCATTATTTC
Organism: Gautieria morchelliformis; assembly: GCA_015179125.1. Classification (NCBI taxonomy): domain Eukaryota; kingdom Fungi; phylum Basidiomycota; class Agaricomycetes; order Gomphales; family Gomphaceae; genus Gautieria; species Gautieria morchelliformis. Next base: position 22,359 of record WHVA01000760.1, read on the forward strand.
TGGCAGCACGTATGACGATCGAATACGTGCGCAGCAGAGTCGTGCGAGGTCCCTGCCCGTGAGGAACCAGTAGACAAAGTGCAGTGAATATTATGTGCAGTGCCATATCGCACAGAGGCAGATGCAGGAGGTGGTGTTTGGGGTCCTGTTCCTTGACGGGCAGCCCAATACCACCACTGAATCTGTCCGGGTCTCCATCCCTGAGTGCATACTCTTTGCCATGTTGTGCTCAGAATCGTAAAATATCACAGTCACCTAATTGGGTCCGGAAGGGCCGACGACCTGGAAGGGGAAAAGGAGTAGGAGGTCAGGCACAGACAACGGTCACACATAGGGCTCGGCACCGTACCCGTACAAGCCGTTCATACTGCATCCGTATTATGGGCACATAACCGAACTGGCGCCTGTTGAGTCACGTTTGACCGTATGACGGTGACGGCCGTAATGACCTCTGTATGCAGCCGTACATGATACGGCCGTATACGGCCATATTTACGCAGCGTACGGGCTGAGGTATATATCTATGCATCTGCTGAAAATACCAAGACCTCCAACTTAAAATTGTCTCGGACACGGTCATCGATTACCCCACCAATCGTGGTCCGATAGGCCATAATGGCATGTGGTTAGTCTATGCTATACATATCGGGTTCATCGTTCTAACGTCCCTCGCCGAGGTCCTTCCCACCATGGCATCATTCGTCCAGGATGAGTGTGCCAAAATGGTACACCTCTTCGAACGCCTCCCTCCAACTCTTCCAGAGACAATCAAATCAGTCACACTATGGCTCCGTTGCTTTCAGGACGCCACCACACAGATGTCAGCCACAAAACATACCACACTCTCCTCAACTCATGCCGTGTTCCAAGGCCTGCAAGAGGAGCTCGCAAAGCACTTGCGCAACCTCCCTGACAGCACACCATTACAAATCCGAGACAGTCAGGTGCGGGCGCATCGCAAACTAAGTGACTACTTTTACAAGTCTGACCAGTCACCATACTACATCTGGGCTTTGAGTATGTTTTATTTCGTGTGTATATAATTGTTACACTTATCTATATAGTGCTGGATTCCAGAATCACAATTGCAGGGCTGTGGGCTGATTACACAGATGACCTCGATGTGCTTGCACACATCGAGGCATCGAAGCATAGAATGGCAGAATACTACACTGACCATTATAGTAAGGGCAAGCCATCTTCGAAGCAGCTGGGTTCCACCTCTACTATGCATAGCGATCTGAGCACTGGAGCTCTGCCAACCGGCATCCCCGGCTCTCCGGAGAAGATTAATTTCACGGCAAGGTATAACAATCGTGCACCTGCAATATCACATCGAAGTGAACTTGATGAATTCTTTCGACTCCCTGCTGAAATATGGGTCAAGTGCGACCCGGTGCAATGGTAGGGGCCCCGCAGGGCACAGTTCCCAACTTTGAGTCTCTTTGTGCGCGACATGATGACTATACCAGGTACGCTAACTCTATCAATTGCTTTGCTAGTACACTCAAACAAGACAGGTTCTGCTGTCGCTGTCGAGCGTATCTTCTCAGGGGGTCGGGATACAATCTCACTGCGACGGGCAAGTTTGAAGTGGGAAACAATCCGCACTCTAATGATTGTCAAGCAGAAAGTGAAATTAGCTCGCAATGGTAGTGAATAAGGATGTAGGGAATATGTCAGATGACTATGTAGCTACTCAAACGCAATTCAACTATCCCTATGGCCCCGTACCTCCCGTACGCCCGTATATGGCCGTATGGTGGCCGTACACGTACCGTGTGGCATGCTGGTGGTCCAGGATATGGAACGGATACGGTACATGTGACACCGTAAAATGGCTGTAAGACATACAGCCATACCCGTATATGGTACGGTGCTGAGCCCTAGTCACACATGACTGCATCACTGCAAAGGGGGCCAAAGCTCGGAGGGAGGTTAAAGGGAAAAGGAGTAGGAGGTCAGACACAGACAATGGTCACACATTACTGCAAAGGGGGCCAAAGCTCGGAGGGAGGTTTGGGTAAGGAGATGGGTAATAATAAGTAGACGGGTAGTAATAAATGGCGAACTTTGAGTGTGGGTCCACGATCGACGTGATCGATCACCACGTCGCTGTGGTGGCAGAAGCTGTCAGGATGACACTGCCACGTGGATCCAAATATAGAGCGAAGAAGATGACCGCTAACGAATGAGGCAAGAAAGTCACGTGGTTTGCATGCGCAGGGCTGTGTGATGGCGTGTGACTGGGCACATGCCCAGTCTCTCGGCACCGCCTATCGCCAACCGTCTTTTGTTCCCCTGATGCACCGCAAATGCGGCCTAGATCCCACAGGCTCTACTGCTGTCCTGCCCTGTCGCTCGCGTCCGCACTGCATCTGAGGCCTCTAACAGAACTATAGGGATCCTCAGCCTGGCTGCCTGGTGCAAATGTCCTGCCTAAAACTCTTTGCTGTTTATTAGCTTGGGACTGGTCTAATATCAGGTAAGAATAATTTGGTTTGGTGTCTGTATTGGCATTTAACATTCAGTAGTTGTTGGCAGTACTTTCTCGACGCTGTCTACTGCAAATTCTATACTTCTACTATCTCTGAATAGCTTATAGCGTCCTAACATTTTCATCACCATGCAGATCTTTCAGGTCTTCAACTGGGAATAGGCGAGATAGTGCGAGAGGACCTCAAATTCTAGGGCGATTTATAAGTTGAGCCCGAGTGGCGAGCTGCGAGACAATGGATGGGAAGGAGCCGGGCGTGTGCATCCCTTGGGGTAGGTTCTCATTTGTGTTACTCTTTGCGTTCCTTCGTTTCCCTCTTTCTCCCCATGGTCCATTTTGCGTGTCCTTTGTGTCCCTCTTTGGGTTCCCTTTGCGATGCGTGGATGTTCCTTTGTCACGTCCAATTCGAGACGTGTGTGCAATGGCCGGTTGAGATGTTTTCCTTTGTGATGCATTCCTTCGTGAGTCTTGACGCACGTCTCCAAGTTCCGGTATCTTCCAGCGCCACCTACGTTTACGCGCGACAGAAACTTTGTGTGCTACTCAGCGTGATAATGAGCAGGTCTAACAGCAGAGATCGGCGACACTTTGGTCACACTGCGGACGTGTATGACAGACTGATAATCGACGTGATGCGGGTGTACTTCGAGGCAGGTATTGGGTGCTGACTTTGGCTGGACAAGCTAAAGTCATGGAAGGGGGACTGAGTGTCAGTGATTCTTCGGAGCAGGACGCCCAACCAGTAAGCGATGTTGTTCTGCTCCGGATGCGAGCCCGCATCGTCAACCCGCTGAGTGCTTCAGGTCATGCAGCGTGAACGCACGCTTGTCGACCACCGGTATGACATTATAGCAACATCGTACCTCAAGTGCATCCTGGTTCCTTGTCTGACGACGCCCACAGCCCTCAGCATCGCTATTATTTACATTCTTTTCTCTATTCAACGCACATCCACCACCCTGGGGCATACGCCCTACGCACAACAATTGAGCTCAATGTGTGCTTTCTTCGATAAGTATCATCCTACGGCTTTCTCGCGGCTTGTATGTTCCTCCACCACTGCCTTCAATTCCCTCCACCGCCCCCGAGTCCCTATCAACAGGCGATGCGCAATCCGACGCATTGGTTCAACAAGGACACCAGTGTGTGAGGGCTTCGATTCAGGACTCCGCACACCGTCGTGCACGATGGACCGTCAGCCAGGCGAGAGTTGCAATGTCCGTACTGTCGACCTCCTGCCTGCCCATATAGTGTGTCTGTCAATGTCTGTCACGGAAGGTCAGCACCATTGTGGATATATGTACGCGCAGTAGTCTGAAGTATGAGAACTTAGTGAATGGGTGCTTCACTGAGTGCATGTGTATATCTACCTGAAGTATGAGAACTATACATGATGATGAGCATGCTGTAGCCTCGAGCATAATGCGATACGTACCTCAGTGAATGGGTGCTTCACTGAGGTACACCTAACTACGGGTCTGATCTATATACTTGCTTCGGTCATTCAAGACCAAAGCTATTATCATCCTTCCTACTCTGATTGTCCGGTGACACCGTGCGCAACCCTGCTGCATTCTACGCTTACTCATCATATCCTAACTCCAACACCCCCCTTTAAGCTGAACGCAGCCCAATGAGACCATTCAGATGTAGGACCTTATGGCACGGGAGGGCTTTGGTGAAGATGTCGGCAGCCATGTCTGCTGCTGGGACATAGTCCACGTGAATGAGTCCGTCCCGGACGGTGTGGCATATGAAATGGTATTGGATATCTATGTGCTTCGTGCGCGGGTGATACTCATCTTTCTTGGTAATGGAAATGGCGGATATGTTGTCGAGATGGATGGTGATTGGCTTGGTCAGTGGCCTCGCGATGTCGGCCAGGAACATACACAGCCATAAAGCCTCCTTCGCCGCATGCGTTGCGGCGATGTACTCGGCTTCCATGGGCGACAGCACGACGATCGCCTGCTTCCTCAAGCTCCAGGAGACAGCGCCTCCTCCTATTGTGAATACGTATCTGGAGATCGAGTGACGGTGGTCCTGGGACGCCCAATCCGCGTCCGAGAATGCTTCCAGGCCTTTTGGTGACCTGCCGATGACGAGGCACATGGCCATCGTCCCCTTCAAGTAGCGAAACACTCTCTTCACGGCTTCCCAGTGGGGTCTGCCGGGGTTTTGCATGAACTGGGCTAGAAAGGAGACTGCAAAGGAAATGTCCGGGCACGTGCCCAATGTGGCGTACATCAGGGAGCCTATCGCCTCCCTGTATGGTACGCCGCGCATGCCCTCGAACTGACGAGGGGTGGACGGGGATTGTGACACGGAGAGTCTGTGGTGAGGGTCGAGCGGCATACTGAGCGGGTTCGCATCCTGTAGGTTAAACCGCTCTAGGATCTTTTGTATGTATGCCCATTGTGAGAACAAGATCATGTGCAGCGAGCAATCCCGTTTTACCTCGATACCTAGGAGCCGGTGCAGGTCTCCTAGGTCCTTGATCTTGAGGACGGACCGTAGTTGATCTTTGAAGCCACGTATGACCCTCCTCATATTGCCAGCCATGGTAAGTTCATCGACATCGACTGCAACGATGATGGCGTCCTGGCCGGCGTATCTGTGGAACACCGCATGCTCCACTTCGCAGCGAGTGGACCCAACACGGTACATAAGCCCTGAGAGCATGTCGTACCATTCCCTGCTGGACAGCTTAAGGCCGTATATGGCACGGTTGAGGCAGCATACGTAGTGTTCCTTGCCTGGGACCTTGTATCCCTTGGCTTGATGCATGTACACCGTTTCGGTGATCGGAGTGTTGAGGTACGCACCATCGATGTCGGTCTGTTCGAGCTCCCAGTCATTTCTGACTGCTATCACGGCGATGACACGGATGGCCGAAAGCTTAGCTGTGGGTGAGAAGGTCTCGTTGTAGTCAATTCCCTTGGTCTGGGAAAATCCTTGCGCTACGAGCCACGTCTTGTGCGCTACCACTTTACCTTCCACGTCGAACTTGTAGTGGAAGACCAGCCTACTTCCGACAATGTTCGCCCCTTCTGGGGTTCTACCAGGTACCACGTCCCTAAGCTTGCGTGCTGGTCCAGTTCGCGTCTTATTGACGCATCCCATTGGGGCCAGTCATCGCGTGAGCGTGCATCCTTCAAGTTCATGGGATCGACCCCCGCCTCGCGCGTGGCTGCTGCCGTCGATGACTCGACAAGTCGGGGTGTCCCCCCCTCGGTCGCGATCTCGTACCCTGGCTCCTCCCCTAGCTCTTCTAGTGCCACCATAGCTGAGTTCTCGGTGGGCAGGGGTAACCCTCGAGGGTATACCGGTGCGCTCGCACGCCCCGTGCTGCTGCCGGTCCCCTCGGCGATCCCATGGACGTACGCGGATGGTTTCCACGTACGGTGGCCCCTACCCTGCATCTGCTCTGCTGGAGGGTCCGGAGCTTCGATTCCTGCCAGTGGGTCGATTCTGGCGGGGTCGTCTGGTGTTGGTGGGCTGCTGTGGGTGTGTTGGGGTACTCGCCGCTGGCACCTTGGCTGTCACGTGTAGTGGACTCCCCCTCAGCCTGGGTGTCAGTGGTAATAACATGTAAATAACCTATGTATCTACATGTACAATAGTTATTACATAATCCCAGTGGGCCCCTTAGGGACCCACCATCTTACTCTTACCTGTCACTATGTAGCATTCAGAATACCACCCAGTGGTCAAGTTCTGCAGTGCCCTTGTGATACAAGGTCCTAAGATCGACATCTTTACACATTTTCAACTATCCTGCAGTTGATCGCCATGCGACCAACCAATAGTGGATTCGAAGAAATCTTGAAAAAGATCGCTGTGTCGACGACTAAAAATCGTTGAGACCCTCCAGTAGACCCTCTGCTGTCGGCTGCGAGCATGATGATTCCACGCAGTCGAAGATGGACATGAGTGACGAGCTCAAGGTCCACGCCCCAGGCACAGCCCAGCGACATGACGGCTGATGCTACCCTGGACCAAGAGTCCAGGACGATAGAAGACGGAGAGATCGTAGATCTCACCACCCTCGTTCCCCCAGTAGAGGACGAGGAAAACCCTGACCACATCTCGTCGAGCGTGGCCGAGGAAGAGACGACGCTGGGCAACGAGCCGGCGCCGCCCCCCATTCCTCTCTGCCCAGAGACAAAGGAAAGGGCAGAGAAGTCTCGCCCTCAGACGGTAGAGCAACAACGTCGAGGTGGGCACAAAGCTACGACTCAAACCGACGCTCACGAAGTAGAGCGAGGATGATCGCCCCTGAAGGGGATGACGGCAAAAAAGACGAGCCCCAGACGATGGTCAGGGCTCGGAATACTCAAGCTCCAGTCGCAAGAGCTTGAGGGCTCACGCCATCGACCACGAGATGGCAGAGGCCCTGAACAAACAGGTGCAGGCTGCGCTGCACCGAAGCATGCTGACGTGCCACAAGCATGATCAGCTGGCATCGCAGCTTGACAACGCCGCCGCCGCCCTAATGGCAATTGGCAAGGAACTCCACCAGGTGGAGGAGATCAGGCTGCAAGACGCAGCCACACTGGAGGACGTCCAGAAAGCCCTCCACTCACGTGGGGAACGCGACACAACTCGTCCGAGCTCGCAACAGTCCGCAGCCAACGAACGCAGTCACGACGCGGAAGACCTGTGCCGAAAGGAGAAGGACAAGCAGCGAATGCCGCCGCCAGCCGTCCCGGTCGAACAGGACGTAAGGTTTGGGAACGAACCTCAAGAGCAACAGGCTGCCCCAACGGACAGCCGTAAGATGATTCAACAGCTTGTTAGGGAACAGGTCGCCTCAGAGCCTGACTCTGAAACGACGACCAAGAGCTTAGAGCTCTAAGTCGCACACTGGCAGCGTAAAGAAGCCGCAGCCGTGCGCTGCCACATGTGGGCACTCAAGCTACTAGCGAAGAGCGCTGAAGAAACAGTGGCCCACAGCCACACTGCTCAGCTGCCCGACGAGCAGCTCACGCGAGCTGTACAGGACGCACGGCAGGCATGTGCGGCCTACAACAGCAGGCTGCGGATCTGCAACGTGGGACTGACTGGGGACACCAGGCACAAAATGCTCCCGATCCCAAGCCCGATCTGGGCCTGGGGCCTGTCAGGGCATACAACAGCCAGCCCTACTGTCAAGATTGGTTTTCAGGTGTTAATATCGTGTATTAGTGAACACAGCGAATGCCCAAATAACTTGTGCGAATAAGTATGCCGTTCGGCGAATAGGTGAACCAATGAATGTTCACAAAGTAAGAGGGCTTGCCTAAACGGGGCTCACCCTATCTACAGTCATAGCGAAATTGCCCGTGGCTCTTGACGATGTAACGTGCAAGGTCTCATGGAAGGGCTGTCTAAGTCTTGACAATCCCTTCGCTGGCGAAGGTGCTCCTTCGGAGCCCTTCGCCAACAGCACAGAAAATGGTTCGAAGGCTAAGGTAACGAAGATGAAGTATGAGAACTCACCAGTGGCGCCTAAGTCCTCTGCTAGTCGAAGATGGAAATCTCCAAGAGAAGGCTTAAGATGATGACCACAGCGAGGTCAAAGTTTGCACAAGATGAACGACGTATGATAATTGAACTGGGGAATATACATGTGAATGTAAACTACTTATATCGAATGCTCGTAAGGTATCAGCAAATAGGAAAGAGGCCGTCATGAGTCAGAGTTGGATAGGGGTGCACAGTCATGATACAACATAGATGGAATAAACATACAATAGAATGAGAGAAGAGGAGAACATGAAACGACGGAGAGTGAAGGTGGCGAAGACACCTGTATACGAAATCATGTCTTGGGGCCCACATATACACTGCCCTGCACGGGTTCTTCATCTACTGGGTTGATCCCACACGACCTACGGGTAGGACGTCCTGCGAGCACACCCTGCTCATATGAACACCAAAAGGGGGTTGGATCGAAAAGCTGATGGAGTTACTGACGAGCCATCATGCCGGATAGGGATGTCGATCGTGATTTGATGGTGTGCCTGTTGGCGAATGATGTGAGCAGCGAATGATCGTTCGGCGAAATGCGAGGAAGGGCGAACAGAGGTGACATAGAGGGGGACAGGTCGAGGTGGAGGGCGAAGCCGAGCGAACACTGGGGAGGAGTAGCAAAAGGGGAAATGGGGATAACAAGGTGCAGGAAATACACAGGTCATTACAATCCAATTACCAGAACACCATTGGAAGAGGGTCGAGCAGAGGAGGTGGTAGACCCAGCGATGACTGCTAAGTCAGTCCAAAGACGTCGATCATGCATTTGACGGCTGTAAAGGATGTCGATCTTAAGACCTTGTAACACAAGGGCACAACAGAACTTGACCAATGAGTGGTATTCTGAATGTTCCGTAGTGACAGGTAAGAGTAAGATGCGATGGGGGCCGCTGGCCGGTTCCCACGCATAAACTATACAGTGGGTCCCTAAGGGGCCCACTGGGATTATGTAATAACCAATGTACATGTAGATACACGGGTTATTTACACCCTCCCCCTCTATAGACAACTATAGGGGTCAACTACGACTCATAGAGGTCATCCATAATGGAGTCCTCTAGAGTGGCCGATACGATGATGTCGTCATCGTACGGGGCCGGTGGAGCGCGTGACTCCTCTGGGGGCACCTCTGCGTCATCGGTGGTGATTGGGTGAGGCTGGTCGGTCTCACCACTAGCGGCGGTATCCGCTTGGGTGTTAAGGCCAGTGTCCTCGCGGAGCATGGCCTCAACGGCCGGGTCCTCAGTCTGAGGAGGGGGCCGGAAGCGTGCCAGCTCTCGGTCGAGCTGAGCATGAGTGAGGGGTCGCGGCACCACAGCCCTCACATGGCTGGTATCGAGGACCTTTTGTTGGCCCTCGTGGGCGGCAGCACTGAATGCCGCGCCGGTGATGCTGCGTTGAATATAGTGTTCAATGTGTGCCACTCGCTTGCGAGTGACCCGCCAACCATCTCGCAATCTCGGTGAGGGGGATGTCGGGGCCGGCTCGGCCCTCCACAGGGAATGGGCCCGTGATGGAGAGCTGCAGGGTGGTGCTCTGAGGCGTCAGCACTTCCCTGGCGTCGACGAGGCTCGACCATTGGTCTGTCGAGCCGAATAGGTCGAGTAGCCTCGCCCTGAGTGGTGATGTGACCCCTTTGACCCAGGGCGCAAGGGCCATCAAACACATCCAGACGTCCATGTTATCTAGGTTGAAGGTGCCATCCGCATTGTCACGGATGGCAGATGGGACTCCTTCAGGGTTGTGTATCCAACCCTTCAGGATGGCCGCGATATCTTGTGCCGCCCGCTATCGGGCTGGTACAGTATCTGGCACACTACATGCCAGATGTTAGCGCATATACCAACCCACTATCAGGCTGTGCGCGTAATAACCGTCCATTCGAATGGACACCACTACTAGACAAATGCTGGCAAAGCATTAAGGCGTTGGCCTGTAAGGCCCCGATCCTGCGTCCAGTAGACGCAAGGTGCCAAGAGCCGATATGGGTGATTACCAATGGGTCAAAAGCCGGCGTCGGTGCGGTCTATGGCCAAGGTCCGGACTTGAAAACCTGTCGACCTGCCAGCTTCTTGTCAAAGAAGTTCAGCGTTGCTCAGCAACACTACCGGACTCATGAGCACGAGATGATCGCGGTGCTTGAGGCTCTCATGAAATGGGAGGACAAACTGCTGGGGTGAAGGTTCATCCTCGTCATAGACCACAAAGGGCTCGAGTACTTCGAGACCCAGAAGAGCCTATCTGACCGCCAGGTCAGATGGTGGGATTTTCTCCCGGTTCAATTTCAACACCATTCATATTGATAGTGTAGAGAACAAGGTAGCGGACTGCCTGTCGCGCTACTACGAGAACAACTCAAGTGATGACAATCACCCGGACGATGTCTTCGTGAACGCAGATGTGCGTTTAGACCTGGACGGTGAGTTATTGCCCACCGACCGGTATATCGAGCTGCGAACAGCGGCGACAAGACACTCTAAACGCCTCGCTGAGAAGATAGAGGCGAGAGTAACGGAATCCACCGCATTAAATGAGGGCTCACCAGAACCCGCGAACGTCGCCGTGTCACGCAACGACGATGACGATGACATCAGAGTCATCGCCGCAGGCAATGACGGCGCGCCCCTGCGCCAGGTCGTCGAGCAAAGCGTAGACCTGTCTAAGGTCCTCCGAGACGCATACCACAGGGACGCCATGTTCACAAAGATCATTGTGCACCCAGACGTGCACCTGAGATTTGGGATCCGGGACGGGCTGATCTGGACTAAGAACCAGCTCAAAAGAGACGTCATTGCCATCCCCCGCTCTGTTCTTCAAGGGGGAAGGAAGCTGATCGAATCATCATCGATCGGGCACATCACGATCGGGCACATCAGATAGTCGGCCACTACGGCCATCTGAAGACTTCGAACAATGTTCGAAGATCATATTAGTGGCCGGGCATGAGCCCAGACATAGAAACGTTCTGCACATCGTGCGCAAGGTGTCAGATGACGAAACCCAGACCACAACGGCCCAAAGGCCTACTACACAGCCTACCCATTCTGGATAGGCCGTGGCAGTCGATTGGCATCGACTTCATGGGGCCCCTGCCCAAATCCAATGACTGTGACTCCCTGATGGTAGTCATCGACCGACTAACGTCGCTCGTACACCTCGTACCAACCACGACGAGCGTGTCAGCCAAGGGAGTAGCCTGGCTGTTTCTGAAGGAGGTCGTTCAACTCCACGGAGTTTCCGACTCCATCGTCTCGGACAGAGACTCGAAGTTCACGTCGATCTTCTGGCGTGAACTACAGCGACTCATGGGGACTAAGCTCCTCATGGGACTAAGCTCCTCATGTCAACTGCCTTCCATCCCCAAACGGATGGAGCCACCGAGCGGGCAAACCGCTCGATCGGTCAGATATTGCACGCGGTCGTCAGAGACGATCAGAAGGATTGGGCATTGAAATGCCCAATGGTTGGGGTCACCCTCAACAGCAACGTCAGCGCGACCACAGGTTTCGCACCTTCGAGCTGAACCACGGCTATATGCCGCGGATAGACCTCCCCATAGCCATGGACACCCCGTTCAAGGGGGTAGCCCGGTTCGCACATTAGGCAAAATGGAACCTGATGGCGGCACACGATGCAATCATAGCGCATCAAGTGACGCAAACGTTTCATGCAAACAAGAAACATATGGCGAGCGACAGGTAGGCGGCCAACGACCACATCTACCTTTCGACACAAAACCTAACTCTCCCGAAAGGAAGAGCCAGAAAACTAGTCCCGCGGTACATCAGACCGTACCGCATCGTCGAGGGTCACAATGACGCCTCGACGGTGACCCTTGATCTTCCCGACAAGCTGAGAAGCCGTCGCATTTCGCCGGTCTTCCATTCAAGCCTCGTACGGCGATACGAGGCTAACAATGACGAATTGTTCCCTTGTTGTGAGGCCAAGTCATTTTATGACTTCGGAGCAAATGACGACGAGGAGTGGCTCGTCGACGAGATTATCGCACATTGATGGATAAACTCAAGGGACCTGGAGTTCCAGGTCCGTTGGACCCTAGGCAATGTGACATGGGAACCCATGTTGTCCTGCAACAACCTTGAAGCCCTAGATAGCTATCTAGAGCTTCAGGGGGTGAGCAAGCCACGCGACCTCCCCAGACGCCACTAGACGTGTCTGTCACGTGCAGACAACGTGCGCGCCGGCCACGGCATGGTTAAATTTTCACCTCGGATCTTTCTGAGGGCGCATCGCTTCTTGGAAGCCTACCACCATCATCCCCACAAAGATGATGCCCCCCAAAGAGGGGATGGACGTTGATCCATCAACGTCCACAACACGAGCAATGGCCCTGAGACAGGGGGCCGCAGATATTCTCTGTGCTCCAGTAGACCAGGAGCACTGGATGATCGTGGGATGGGAGGGCGCCCTCGCCATCGTCTACCCGGACGATTGCGCAACATGCGCGGACTACGCCGCGCACTTAAGGGCTGCGACAGGCACCCGCAAGGTCAAATTGGGGGACGAAGACATTGGCGACACCGTCTATGCAGCCTGGGGATGGCTCCCAAGGGGCATCTTGCGTGACGCGCGAGAAGAGCTCCTCCGGGACATCCATGACCTCAAAAAAGAGGTCAAGGAGTTGGAACGCGCGGTCGAAGACCGCGACAACGCGCTCGAAACCGAGCGCGCCAAGATCAAGGAACTGGAGCAGCAGCTGAGCGCAGCCCAGCTCCAGGTTACCCTGATCCATGCTGCCTCAAAAAGGCCGCAACATGACCCGGCCACGGACCCAGTGGCCAGGCCATCATCACCTCGCGCGACGGCGCCTTTGCTGGCGCGCGCAACATCAGGGCTAGCGTCCTGATTGTCGGCGCCGACCCCGATGACAACAACGACGGAAGGGCATAGCGGGCCTTCCAACTCTGCGTACGGCGTCCCAGAAGGATGGGAGTCAGACTCGTCCGTCTGGAAGATGTACGACCCGCTTCGCCATGTGGATTCGTGGGCAGGAGCGGAGAGAGCTCTTCCTCGAGCGCGTGCCGCTGTGCGAGGAGCATCACATCTGGATGCATGGGAATGGCAGGAGTGGTTCCCTGCGCACGCGAATCGTGCGGCTGGGGTTGTGACGGGGATGTGCATATGGATGGGGAGGCTAGCTCCCGTGGTTATAAGAGGTCGATGGGAGGGACTGCAGATGTAGATGGGAAGGGCAATGAGGATGGTGATGGAGGTTTAGACGGGGCATAGAGGAGGGCAGTGAGGTTGGGCCCGTAGGTCTGCCAGTGTGTATAGGCAAGCTGTGTAGGTCCCACCGGTTCAGGCGCTGGCGGTTGATATCTCACCCCCGCACCACCTGCCATTGCTTCACGTGACCCTGGCCACTCGCAACGTGCTCCCAGAGACCTCTCACACGCATCATCATGCACTTCCAAATTTGTCTGATTCTTTCCAGAGCAGCATCAATCTCCACTTCATCCTTGGCCATAAGCGGGTGGAGATGTACCGAGTAGAAGTAGAATGTGTCGCGGGTTAGAGGAGGGCTAGTTTTGAACACATGGTAGAAGGGAACCCTGATCAGGTTTGGTTGTCTACCCAAATCAGGTGTGAGAGTATAACACATAGAGACATACCAACTAATGGTCCACTCCGCAACGTATCCAAGACCGTAATTGTGCCAGAAAAACGAGGGCTGGCCACACATCGCGTGTCTGTGTGTAGAAGAATAAAATATTGGCCTCAGGTTATGACTGCGTCCGTAGAAATGAGAGACTCACACCGTATGGAGAAAAGTCGTAGAAAATCGCGGAAACGGAAATCGAGCATTGACTGAGCAGATACCAGTGCACTCGCAGAAATGGGAACTCGGGTGACAATGGCAGAATGCAGATGTGAGTGCGCACGCAGACACGTGAAATGGAGTGACAACGAGAGTGCGTCCAGGAAAAGTCAAGTGAAGCTGTCAAGCAGACATACCGGAATCGGCTGGTGACGGATCTGAACCGGAAGGAACGAATTTTTGTAACTGAACGCGTCTGTGCATCACCGATACCTACAGATTTGACCCTGACTTTGGATTTCATTATCGGTATTTACAGCTACATGCAGCCCTAATTTGAATCGATTTCCACTGGGCTCAGTGGCCACCAGCCGCTCTGGGTTGTAGTGCTATACTAGTAGTCTGAGTGCCGCCAGGCACTTTCAGCAGGGTTCAGTGGTCCTTATGCTGCTGTTTTATCACTGAGTACGTGCTACCGCATATCCCTATTTGGTGCAACATTTGTCCATTAGTACATTGAGCCGCAGCTCAATCGGAGTAGCGCCCCTGAATTTGGATTCTAATATCCCCTGATCTGGTGCAACCTCCTACTCTTGCCCAATGTCAACATTGTAAGTTGTAACAATGTCCAGTCTAAAAATGTAAACACACAATACAGCACCTCCTTTAGATCCACGAAATACATACTTCCAGCATGCACGAAGACTTTCTCATGCCCACCATAACACCCCGAAACCCAAAAATGCTTTTTCACACATACACGACTGATAGAACGCATGCACAGCATCGCAGACGCACCTACGAGTCTGTAAAAATCACTTCTACAAAAAGAAGCGAACCAAAGGGTCATGCCGCCGAGCGCAGACCCACGGACGCACACCGCGTCCTAACACAAAACACGAGCCAGCAACCAACAGGGTGGGAACAAGTCCAGAGCAGAGCTCCTTGCGGACCCTTACATGGCCGTACGGACCAAATAAGGGGCACGTAACCTCCTGGACAAGCAAGGATTTTGCGCGAAAGAAGACAGACTGTCAACCGGGCTACTCAGCTACATACTCCTGTCGTTGGCGCACAGTACAACGGGAAAGACTCTGCAGGAGGGCATAAGATCGGTCGCGGTGCTCATGGTTTACGAGGCGGCCAAGGGGTTTGGCGAGGCGGCCCTGCAATACGTCGAAGACAAGCTGGGGCCGGCCATAGAGAACATCGAGGGAGCGACAGAGACGGCGAGGAATCTAACTGAGTTTGCTCAAGAGCTGGTGAAAGGGGCAAACAGGTGAATGGAAGAAACGAGTGAAGAGCAAGAGGGGACAGGGACCAGGGGAGGAGCATGAAGGACGACGTATGCGGCGGCATTACGAGGCAACGTACTGTTATCACACCCCAACAACCTCACCAGAGCAAAGGCACGACAACGCCAAATCCTGATCAATAGTGACCCAAGGGCAGAGCAAAACACCCTGGTCACCCTATCAGAACAAGAGCTGGTAGGAAAGGCTAACAAGGCCATGGATCAGCTAGACCGCACAGACGACACAACCGGGGTATGCTTCGTAGGGGCCAAAAAGCTCGCAAACGGAGGGATAGTTCTCGAGCTGCGCACGGCAGACGCAGCGACGTGGGTACAAAGCCACAAGAAGGAGTTCCTTGAAAACTTCAGCGGAATGGCGAGCATCAAGGACAGAGCAGTATCTGTCATAGTGGAATCCACTCACCCATTCCCCAGAAGCTCTCGCCGAATTATGAAAGATCGAACACGACTCAATGTTGCCAGACAATACTCTCATATCGACAAGGTGGATCAAGCCTATACACCGGAGGACGGAGGGACAAAGATCGGCGCACATCATCGCAAGATTCGCAACCACGGAAGCAGCAAACCGGTGCATCAGAGATGGGATGATAATAGCGGGCAAACGCACCTGGGCGAGAAGAATGAAAAAGGAGCCTAGACGGTGCTTTAAATGCCAGAGGCACAATGCCAGGCATATGGCCGCAGAGTGCACGGAACAGGAGAAGTGCGGCACATGCGGTAAGCCCCACTGGACAGCAGAGTGCAAGGAGACGGATCCGAGCAAATTCAAGTGTGTAAACTGCAACCAATATGGCCATGCAGCATGGGACCGAACCTGCCCTACTTTCAAGGCGGTGTGTCAAGCGACGGAAAGGATGGATGCAGAACATACCTATAAGTATTTCCCTGGAGACAGCCCCTGGACCTGGGAGCAACAAGGAGACGTGGGGCATGTGGAAGACGTGGGAGAGCTGCTAAAGAGGCTTCATGTGCAAGAAACGACCAGGAGACAGAATGTAGAAATGCAACAGCAGTGAGAGTGGACTGTAGAAAGGAGGGGAAGGAGGCAATCAGAGGGAAACAGAGGGGGTAACCCGCCGAGGGGACATCGCGACGCTGGCTGGGAGAGCGGGGAACGCCGGCAGACATGACTAGATGAATATCGGATAAGGGGTGAACCACTTGAATGGCAACAACAGGGAGACAACAATTCGGACTTATACCATGGATGAGTGAGAACAACACTCCCAGAAAACACTTGCGAGTCAGACAACAGAATGTCAACAAGTCGCTCACAGCGACCGCGGATCTTCTAGCTAAGTGCAATCCCAACATATTTGACATAGTGGCAATACAAGACCCTACATTGACTTCCTTGGAACCGCCAGAGGCACACCTCGATGGTACATGATATACCCAAGCACGCACTACAAGGACAAAACCAAATGAACAAGGTCCATGATACTGGTCAACAAGAATACAATAACGAATGACTGGACGGAAGTGGACGCAGGATTGCCAGACATAACAGCCGGTCAGAATAAAGACCAAAGCGGTAACGTACTAATATACAACATATATTGTGACTGCACCACTCTAACAGCATAAGAGACTTACAAAGACACATAAGAGACAGCGAGAAAGAGACCAGGGACAGGACGAAGATATTTGGGGGAGTATATGGCTAGGGGATTTCAATAAGCACATCCGATGTGGGACGAGAACAGGAACTCGCACCTATTTACTCGCAACAACCTGGATGAGGTGCAACTGCTGCTAAACGCGGTCACGGACCATGACATGCAGATGGCCCACCGAAAGAGATACCAACGCTAAGAGCCATGACCACTGGGAATTACACACGAACTGACAATGTCTTCATCTCCACAGAAATGATAGAACAACTCATCAGCTGCAGAACCGTGCCAGAAGACCAACCAGCCAAGAGCGACCACTTTCCATTGACACAACGATAGATATCTCACTCAGAAAGATCGAATCGCCCCCAAATCCAACTTCAGACAAGCCGACTGGAAGGAGTTCAACAAGAAACTCGAAGCCAGCCTGAAAAAAGCGTTAGCCCAGCACCAGGGAACAAGGTGCATTTTCAAAGGAACTCGAGATATCATCAGGAAGTCATTGTGGAAACAGTGTAGGAACTGGTGCCCAAAACTAAGTCCTCTCCGTACATGAAGCGATGGTGGTCGCTTGAGCTGACCAAAACAGGGCGGAAACTAGGAGGACGGGGAGGAAAGTGTACGCCAGACGACACGATCTCACAGATGGGGTACACGAGCAATACAGAAGCGCGAGAAGTGGTTACTGAACAAAATAGAAAAGGGAAACGGAGCATTGGGAGGCGTTCCTAGAGGAAGTCAACCAAAAGACAGTCTGGACGAGCCCACAAGTATGCCTCAGCAGACCCAACTCAGAGCACGGACACGTATACCAACCCTAATGGCAAAAAAGGGATGACGGGTCCAAGTGGGTAGCAGAAACCAACGAGCAGAAAGCGGACATGCTTTTAGCAGTTCTTCCGAGGCGAGAGCAGACGCTGAGGCAATACAGGAGGACTACCGATACCCACAACGGCTTCGACTAGCTCCAATCACAGATGAATAAATCAGGAGAGCAGTAGACAGACTTAACC
>WHVA01000761.1:0-40079 GCA_015179125.1 Gautieria morchelliformis
TCCTTTTTGCAGTGTAGACCACGACTCCTATTCTTCCCTAAAGACCCGTTTCCTTTCACAACATTATGCTTTACACTCTAGCACATTCTGTACAACATTTATCATCACTCCTATCCACGTCCATGCACTGTTTTCCCCATCCCACCTACCCATTATTCTCTTTCCACAACATACCAAGAACGCCAAGTCCTACTTCTTGTCAGATAAATAGTCGATTCTGTATACTACAATCGACAGTGAAATACGACTCTTACTTGTTCTACATCGTACAGGAAAACCTGTTGACCAGCCGGCTTCTTGTCAAAGAAGTTCAGCGTTGCTCAGCAACACTACCGGAAGTCAATTCTTAATAGCATCTATTGTAAAACGCATATACTTAATTATACGCGCAGATATTTTTCTACTTCAAACTTTCACTCGATTCATCTCATATTCAGAGATTGAACTATATTGCTTTCAATACTAATATCGATACTAACAAGACGATCCGGCCAAGCGTTGTTTCACTCTTGACACTGATGACAACTGGGAGGCCCTCAAGGACGAATGGAGGAAACGGGCAGCAAAATGGGGTGAAGATACCTGCATTGAGATTGTAACTGGTCCCAAGGTATGTTTTTATTTTATTTTGTTCTTCTAAAGCTAAAATTTTGATAGTTTTTTGACTTTCTGGAGGAGGCCGTTGGGGCACATGCCACATCCTCTAAAGGAAAGGGCAAGGCCAAGGCCAAGCCTGCTGTTAACCCCTTTCTTCCAGACGATGCAGCCATTGAGTCTGAGTTGGTGGCAAAGCTAGGTGCAGCTGATATGGCAAGGTCAGCTGATTCCAGGAGGAACTCGGGAAGCTCAGGGAAACCAAGTCAATATGTATGGCGCATGCGTGCATTGAGGGGCCACCACAAGGTACTGAACTTCAAGGGTGAGCTTTCTTGGGTAGTAGAGCTTGTAATGTTGTCTTTGTGCTGTTTTATTTCATGCGCTAACATTGTAATAGATAGGTGGTACAAGCAGAGTGGACATCAACACCCCTCCCAAGATTGAATATTTCAAGTTCTTCCACACCCAATATGGCAGCAGTGCCCCAGTCCTTCGTCGAGGTGACGCGTGGCATTATAGCGAGCCACCTACTAGCATGCATCGTGACACCGCTCCTCCTGTTATGCCTGCCATTCCCCCCATACACATCAATTTCCCTGCTGACATCTTTCAGCATCTACCGGCTTCTCACAACTCTCATCCCAAATGGGGCTGCTCCTCATCATCCAGCAATCCTGTGGCAAGTCCGGACAACAATGCACGTCTGCCAGTGGACCACTCGCCTACCCCCACCATTGGGGAGTGGATCACACACTTGGAGATGCAGCGCCTCGCGTACAACAGGTGGGTGTCAAGATTGGTTTTTAGGTGTTAATATCGTGTATTAGTGAACACAGTGAATGCCCGAATAGCTTGTGCGAAGAAGTGTGCCATTCGGCGAATAAGATGAACCAATAATGTTCAGAAGGTAAGAGGGCTGCCCAAACGAAGCTCACCCTATCTACAGTCATGGCGAAGCAGCCCGTGACACTTGACGATGTAACATGCAAGGTGCCATGGAAAGGTTGTTCAGCAGCAACAATCCTTTCACCGGCGAAGGTGCTCCTTCGGAGCCCTTCGCCAACAGCACCGATAATAGTATGGAGGCTAAGGTAATGAAGGTGAAGTACGAAAACTCACCAGTGGTGCTTAAGTCCTCCTCTGGTCGAAGATAGGAGAGGACTCAAGACAATGGTCACAGTGAGGTCAAGTTTTGCACAAGATAGACATATGATAATTGAACTGGGGAATATACATGTGAATGTACACTACTTATACCGAATGCTCATATGATGCTAGCAAATAGGAAAGAGGCCGTCTTGAGTCAGGGTTGGATAGGGGTGCGCAGTAAGGATACAAATAGATGAAACAGATATACAATATAATGAAAGAGGAGTGTGAACATGAGAGGAAAGAGGGTAAAGGCACCTATGCAAGAAAACACCCCTTCAGACCTGAATACATGTTACCCTGCACAAACTCTTTGTCTGCTGGGTTGATCCCACACAATTTTACGGGTAGGACATCCCACAAATGCATTCTGGCCATACGAACACCTAAAGGGGTTGAGTCGGAAAGATGATGGGGCCATGATGAACCATCATGCCAGGTAGAGGATGTCAATCGTGTTTGATGGCGTGCCTGGTGGCGAATGATGCGAGGAGCAAATGGTCCTTCAGTGAATGGGGCGAAGAGTGAATGGAGCAAACATAGAGGAGGAGTGGTTGAAGGGTAGGGCGAACTCAGGTGAAAATACAGGAGGACCAGTGAAGGGGAAAGTAGGGATAGCTGGGTAAGGGAAATAAACGGGTCATGACAGGTTGATCCCACATGATCCACAGGTAGGACGTCCCGCAAATGCATTCCAGCCATAGGAACACCCAAAGGGGTTGAGTTGAGAAGGTTATGGGGCTAGTGATGAACCATTGAGTCGGGTAAAAGATGTTGATCGTGTTTGATGTTGTGGCTACTGGTGAATGACGTGAGTAGCGAATAACCGTTCGGCGAATTCGGTGAAGAGCGAAGGGAGCAAACATAGAAGTGGAGTGATGAAAGGGAGAATGGAGTTACTGGGTACAAGAAATGAACAAATCATGACAGTGGGATCTTCTGTGACAGAAGTTTTCCAAGGAAGAGTCGACGGATATGCTCATTAGCAGCATCACAAGGCTATCGCTTGCAAACTTGAAGGTTGGGTATAGTCTCAAGATAGTTGATGCAGTGTTTATCTTGGAACAGCTTGAAGTTGCAGGGAAGAGGTATGGTTTTGCAGTGGGTGCTGAGGATGATGACAGGTAGAGGTCCAAGAAAGCCAGATATTAGAATGGGACCCAACCGGGCTGCCTTGGCGACAGAAATGAAGCTGATCCGTTTGACATATTATGTTATGTTGAAAATCCCACACCTTTAGACTCATGCTTCTGCTCTTCACCTCCACCCACCCTGAGTTCACATGGAGTATAACGCCAGTGACCTGCCCCTGCGAGTCTGCAATCATAGGAAGAGTGATGAAGTGGACACCTTGGCAACGGCATCGTGAGCTCTCTAGTTGTGCAAGTTCCAGCTTCGAATTATCAGCGCCCAAGGTCCAAGTCAGGCTTCTGCTAGCTTGCAAGATCTCGTGAAAATCCCTGTTGAGATTTATGAGGACATTTTCACGTGGTGACGCCCGACATTAACCCTGATATGAAGCTGGAATTGTACCACAGGTTTTTGGCGAAACTTGCTGCTGTGTGCAAACACTTTGCTTACTCCACCACTCAAGAAATATTTTGCAACCTGGAATTCACCTGTCAGGGGGTCATCAATGGAATTTATAGCACCAGAGCCTTGGTACGCAAATGTTAGGAAGAAGCTTCAACTCCTCGAAACATCGCCGACTTGCGTGAATTGGCACTGTGCACATCATGGGCTCCCGGAATATTGAGAAGCACCTTGACGATGCTCAGGAAAGATGTCTAAAACTCCCCTAGAACAATTCTGCTTCTAGTGCGACTTGACACCTTGACAATGCTCACATTGTCAGGTACCAACATCTATCATGCCCTGCTGCAAACTGTCAACTCCAAGCACTGGAAAAGTCGGTATTTCCATTCGCTTAATGGACGATCTGAATGTTGCCGATGATTCCCCACCGGAAGCCATGTTTGGAGTCCACGGAACACCACCAGCGTTGCAGCAACTGGCCATCAAAGCCATAGAGGCAAACTTCAATCAGGACAACTCTTTTGCTCTTGGTGGTCCAGTGTCGATCTGAACCCTGGACGTTGCCGATGGTGATTGGCTCCACTCCATGCTTCCTCATATATCCCCGTGCCTTGTCTTGCTCACAAAAACATTTCTACCTTCCCTGTTGGTACCTTTCTGCAGTTTATCAAGGCACATCATGCCCTACAAACGTTGGCAATATTTTGCCACCCATATGGTCTGAATCATATTGACGATGCCTATGGTATGCTGCCGATCACTGAAGACAACTTTCCCGTTCTCCAATCCTTCTGTGGTCCCTTGGCCTGGTTTCAAGGTCATTCACTCTCGACCTGTCACTCGGATAGCCTTGGACTCACATCTTCCACTGGGGATCTATCATGACCCTTTCTCTTCTCCGTATGGTTTAAGAGTGTCCCCTTATCCTCAATCCGGATGGCATTTTATGGAACATGCCGCCTATCCTGACCCAGGTGAAACTCAAGATGTGGGATAACTTGCAGACTTCAGGTGGAGGTGTACTGAAACTTTTTGTTCACTTGAATATCACGGTTGGGAGAGGGCTAGAGAGAGATAGGGACAATGGGTGGGGAGGGAGGGGGAGAGGATGTGTGGAAGGGAGGTGGAAGCAGACAATAGGGTTTTTTATGGTGGGGAGTGGGAGGATTGCGGGGCGGAGGGAGGCGGGAGGCTGGAGGGGAGTGTCATGACCGGTTTATTTCTCCTACCGCACTACCTCCATGTTCCCCCTGGTCACTCCCTAGCATCTTCGTCAGAGTTCGCCGCACCTATCGACCACTCCTCCTCTACGTCCACTCTACTCACTGTTCGCCCCATCCTCCAAACCGCTATTCGCTGCTCGCGCATTTCGCCAGCAGGCAAGCCATCAAATATGATTGATACCATTCACCCGGCATGATGGTTCATCATTAGCCCCATCATCTTCTTAATCCAACCCCATTGGGTGTTCGTATGGCCAAAGTGCGTTCGCAGGGCGTTCCTTTCATAGGTCATGCGGGATCAACCCAGTAAACGAAGAGTCCGTGCAGGGTAGCATGTATGCGGGTCCCAAGACATGGTTATGTCAAGTGCCTTCGCCCCCTTTACTCTCCGCCGTTTCATATTCGCATTCTTCCCTCACTGTAAAGGATGTCGATCTTAAGACCTTGTATCACAAGGGCACAACAGAACTTGACCAATGAGTGGTATTCTGAATGCTACGTAGTGACAGGTAAGAGTAAGATGCGATGGGGACCGCTTGCCGGTTCCCACGCATAAACTATACAGTGGGTCCCTAAGGGGCCCACTGTGATTATGTAATAACTAATGTACATGTAGATACACGGGTTATTTACACCCTCCCCCTCTATAGATAACTATAGGGGTTAACTACTACTCATAGAGGTCGTCCATGAGGGAGTCCTCTAGAGTGGCCAATACGACGACGACGTCATCGTACGGGGCCGGAGGAGCACGTGACTCCTCCGGGGGCACCTCCGCGTCATCGGTGGTGATCGGGTGATGCTGGTTGGCCTCACCACTCGTGGCGGTCTCCGCTGGGGCGCTGGGGCCCGTGTCCTCGCGGAGCATGGCCTCAACGGCCGGGTCCTCCGTTTGAGGAGGGGGCCGGAAGCGCGCCAGCTCTTGGTCGAGCTGAGCGTGAGTGAGGGGGTCACAGCACTGTGGCCCTCACGTGGCTGGTCTCGATGACCTTTTGTTGGCCCTCACGGGCGGCGGCGCTGAATGCCGCGCCGGTGATGCTGCGCTGAATGTAATGTTCAATGCGCGCCGCTCGCTTGCGAGTGACTCCCACGTAGCGGGCCAACCATCTCGCGATCTCCGCGAGTGGGATGTCGGGGCCGGCTCGGCCCTCCACGGGGAACGGGCCCGTGATCAAGAGCCGCAGGGTGGTGCTCTGAGGCGTCAGCACTTCCCTGGCGTCGACGAGGCTCGACCATTGGTCCGAGCCGAAGAGGTCGAGTAGCCTCGCCCTTAGCAGTGATGCGACCCCTTTGACCCGGGGTGCAAGGGCCTTCAACCACATCCAGACGTCCATGTCGTCTAGGTTGAAGGTGCCATCCGCGTTGTCACGGATGGCGGAGGGGATCCCTTCAGGGTTGTGTATCCAACCCTTCAGGATGGCTGCGATATCGTGCGGGGTACCGCCTGCTATCACGAGACAATCCCTTTTGGGATTGCGAGCGCGTTGTTCGTGCTCGATGCGTTTGAATACACCAATCATCTCGCGCGTACACACGATCTACGGCGTTTCTTTTGCCCGCGCTATGAGTTCGACAAAGCGGGGTTCATCGAGCGGGCAGACGTCGTATCATTGGGTACAACGTTGTTGGGCCTTTCCTACCGGTCGTGGTAGGAGGCCCGTCTCGGAGATCGGTGGATCTCCGAGTGGGATGAGCCTTCCCTCCCCCAGGTAGGGAGGATGAACCGACTCAACTGTCCCTGCCGGTGGAGGTAGGGCCACGCCAGGCCCGATGTACTGGGCCTCGACCTGTGCTATCCGCCGCTGAAGGGCGGGGTTGTGGATGGTGTGCGACGATGACGCCGCTAGGTAAGCGCTGATTGCGCTTTCCTTCACAACGGCTAGCCCATTGACGGTGTGGAGGGAGCTTGCCCTTCTTCTTTGGCTGCTCTGCCAGCCACTGTGCCCGTTCGGGGTCGTACGTCTTCCAGACGGACGAGTCGGACTCCCATCCATCTAGGACGCCATACGCAGAGTCGGAAGGTGCGCTCTGCCCTTCCATTGTTGTCGTGGTCGGCGTTGGCGCCGACAATCGGGATGCGAGCCCCGATGTTGCGCGCGCCGGCAACGGTGCCGTCGCGCGAAGTGAAGACGGCCCGGCCACTGGGTCTGTGGCTGGGTCATGTCGTGGCCTTTTCGAGGCAGCGTGGACCAGGGTAACCTGGAGCTGGCCTGCACTCAGCTGCTGCTCCAGCTCCTTGATCCTAGCGCGCTCGGTTATGAGCGCGTCGTCACGGTCCTCGACCGCACGTTCTAGCTCCTTGACCTCTTTTTTGAGGTCGTGGACTTCCTGGAGGGGCTCCTCCTGTGCGTCACGTGCGATGCCCCGTGGGAGCCACCCCCAGGCAGCATTGACGGCGTCGCCGATGTCCTCATCCCGCAATTCGACCTTGCGGGTGCCGGTCGCGGCCCTAAGGTGCACGGCGTAGTCCGCGCACGTCGTGCAATCGTCCGGGTGGACGATGGCGAGGACGTCCTCCCATCCCACAATAGTCCAGTGCTCCTGGTCTATCGGAGCACGGAGAATGTCCACGGCCCCTCGTCTCGGGGCCGTTGTTCGCGTTGTGGACGTTGGCGGGTCAACCTCCATCCCATCTTTGGGGGGCATCATCTTCGTGGGTAGATGATGGTGGTGGTTGCTTCCAAGAAGCGATGCGCCCTCGGAAAGATCCAAGGTGAAAATTTAACTAGTGGCGTCTGGGGAGGTCACGTGGCTTGCCCACCCCCCGAAGCTCTAGATAGGTATCTAGGGCTTCAAGGTCCTTGCAGGACGACATGGGTTCCCATGTCACGTCGCCTAGGGTCCAACGGACCTGGAATTCCAGGTCCGTCAAGTTTATCCATCGATGTGCGATAATCCGTCGACGAGCCACTCCTCGTCGTCGTTTGCTCCAAAGTCATAAAATGACTTGGCCTCACGACGAGGGAATAACTCGTCGTTGTTAGCCTCATATCGCCGTACGAGGGTGGAATGGAAGACCGGTGAAATGCGACGGCTTTTCAGTTCGTCGGGAAGATCAAGGGTCACCGTCGAGGCGTCGTTGTGAGCCTCGACGACGCAGTACGGTCTGATGTACCGCGGGACTAATTTTCTGGCTCTTCCTTTTGGGAGAGTTAGGTTTTGTGTTGAAAGGTAGACGCGGTCGTTGGCCGCGTACCTGTCGCTCGCCATACGTTTCTTATTTGCGTGAAACGTTTGCGTCACTCGATGCTCTATGATTGCATCATGTGCCACCATCAGGTTCCATTTTGCCTGATGTGCGGACCGGGCCACCCCCTTGAACGGGGTGTCCGTGGCTATGGGGAGGTCTATCCGCGGCATATAGCCGTGGATCAGCTCGAAAGGTGCGAACCCTGTGGTCGCACTGACGTTGCTGTTGAGGGCGACCTCAACCATTGGGCATTTCACTGCCCAATCCTTCTGATCATCTCTGACGACCACGCGCAATATCTGGCCGATCGAGCGGTTTGCCCGCTCGGTTGCTCCATCCGTTTGTGGATGGAAGGCAGTTGACATGAGGAGCTTAGTCCCCATGAGTCGCTGGAGTTCACGCCAGAAGATCGACGTGAACTTTGAGTCTCTGTCCGAGACGATGGAGTCGGGAACTCCGTGTAGTCGGATGACCTCCTTCAGAAACAGCCAGGCTACTCCCTTGGCTGACACGCTCGTCGTGGTTGGTACGAGGTGTATGAGCGACAGTAGTCGGTCGATGACTACCATCAGGTAGTCGCAATCGTTGTATTTGGGCAGGGGCCCCATGAAGTCGATGCCGATCGACTGCCACGGTCTATCCGGAATGGGTAGGCTGTGTAGTAAGCCGTTGGGCCGTTGTGGCCCAGTTTTCATCATCTGGCACCTCGCGCACGATGTGCAGAACGCTTCTATGTCTGGGTTCATGCCCGGCCACCAATATGCTCTTTGAATGTAGTTCGTCTTCAGATGGCCGTAGTGGCCGACTATCTGATGTGCCCGATCGATGATAATTTCAATCAGTCTCCTTCCCCCTTGAAGAACAGAGCGGGGGACGGCAATGACGTCTCTCTTGAGCTGATTCTTAGTCCAGATCAGCCTGCCCTGGATTCCAAATCTCGGGTGCGCGTCCGGGTGCACCATGATCTTTGTGAACATGGTGTCCCTATGGTACGCGTCTCATAGGACCTTAGATAGGTCTACGCCTTGCTCAACGATCCGGCGCAGGGGTGCGCCGTCATTCCCTGTGGCGATGGCTCTGACGTCATCGTCGTCATCGCTGGACGCAGCGACGTTCACGGGCTCTCTTGAGTCCTCGTTTAATGCAGTGGCTTCCGTTACTCTCACCTCTGTCTTCTCAGCAAGGCGTTTAGAGCGTCTCGTCGCCGCTGTTCGCAGCTCGACATACCGGTCGGTGGGCAATAACTCACCGTCCAGATCTCAACGTGCATCCGCATTCATGAAGACGTGGTCCGGGTGATTGTCATCACTCGTGTCGCTCTCATAGTAGCGCGACAGGCAGTCCGCTACCTTGTTCTCCACACCGTGAACATGAACGGTGTTGAAATTGAACCAGGAGAGAAACTCCCACCATCTGACCTGTAGGTCAGATAGGCTCTTTTGGGTCTCGAAGTACTCGAGTCCCTTGTGGTCTGTGACGAGGGTGAACCTTCGCCCCAGCAGTTTGTCCTCCCATTTCATGAGAGCCTTGAGCACCGCGATAGTCTCGTGCTCATTTCCAGTCAGGACCTTGGCCGTAGACCGCACCGATGCCGGCTTTTGATCCGTCGGTGATCACCGAGATTGGCTCTGGGCACCTTGCGTCTACTGGACGCAGGATCGGGGCCTTACAGGCCAACGCCTTAATGCTTTGCCAGCATTTGTCGAGCAGTGGCGTCCATTCAAATGGACGGTTATTACGCGCACAGCCCGATAGCGGGGTGGTATATGCGCTAACATCCGGCATGTAGTGTGCCAGATACTGTACGAGCCCGAGGAAACGTTGGACGTCGTTGAACGTCCGTGGCCTGTGCCACTCGCGGATGTGTTGCATCTTATCCTCGTCGGCATGTACCCTCGGCCATCGATTATATGGCCAAGGCACCCCATTCGGATGGAGTAGAGGTCCAGCTTTTTCTTGCTCAGAAAGAGGTGGTTCTTCCTCAGTCCGTCAAAGACGATGTAGAGGTGTTCTTCATGCTCTTTTATTGAGAGCGAGAATATGAAGATGTCGTCCATGTATACATGGACGAAGCGACCTATGCAGTCGTGGAAAATGGCTGTCATCAGCTGTTGGAATGTTGATGGGGTGTTACAGTCCCCCATCTGTATCACCTGGCTCCTGAAGGTGCCAAGGATCGTGGCAAAGGCTGTCTTTGCTAGGTGATCTGGATGGATCCGGATCTGCTCGTATGCTTCTGACATATCGAGTTTAGTTCGATATTGGCCGCGAGCCATGTCACTGCGTATGATATCCTGATCCAGGAAGGGTGTGACGTCCTTCACCGTGTTTTCGTTCTGCTGGCGCAGGTCGAAGACGGTTCTCAACGTACCATTCTTCTTCGGCACACACAGCTTCTTCGGCACACACAGCATGGGCACTGCCTGCTGTGCTACTGCTGGAATCCACCACTTTGCAGTGGTGTATCGTTCT
Source organism: Gautieria morchelliformis (assembly GCA_015179125.1). NCBI lineage: Eukaryota > Fungi > Basidiomycota > Agaricomycetes > Gomphales > Gomphaceae > Gautieria > Gautieria morchelliformis. The sequence continues at coordinate 10,168 of WHVA01000761.1, forward strand.
ATCTTTGCCGACAGTTCCTCTCGGAAGTGTTCGGGGCATTTCGGTAGTTGATACCGCATGTGCTTGTTAGGATAGATGAGGTTGATCTCATGGTTGATTTCCCGCAGTGGCAGGAGTTCTAATGGAATTCCACTGACTAGGTCAGTGATTCTTTCCATCCATTCCTCGCGGAGGCGAGGAAGGTCATCATCTGTAAGGATGATGGTAATGGTTGGCTTAGAAGCCGTTGGGCGCTGTTAGCGTCTATTAGGTACCGCGGCGCACCGGCCCGCTTTCCTCTTTCCCATCGCTTTCACCGTTAGGTGAGAGCGTCTCTCCCTACGACTGTAGGTGAGTCCGAGGACGAGTCGTCCTGCGACTCGTCCTCCTGGCTTCAATGAGCCGGGTTCGGTGTCGGCGCTTGGGTGATCCTGCTCACCCGTGGCTCTTTGTCTTCGTTCTTCGATTCGTCGTCGTCGAATGAGACCTTGCCCATGGGGATCACTTCGTTTCCCTTGCGGATCGTCCCTGGGCTCGAGAAGTCCAGGGTTATGCCGAATCTCCTTCGGAAGGGAGTCCCTAAGATCGCGTCGTAATATTCGACATTTGCTACGTCGAAGTATTCGTCGTATGTCCCGCGACCAAACTTGATGGTCGTGTTCATTCCATAGTTGATCGTGGAATGGCTGCCTATGCAGGCTAGCTGCAGCGCGATTGGTTGCTCCAGGGAGAATGTCTTCATCCCTGTAGCTCGCGTGAATTCAGGGACAGCAGTACCCCTTCGCTGCCGCTATCTAGCAGGCAGTGGGCTTTTACGCCATTTATTTCCCAGTACCCCGATAGGGTACGGTTCTCACTATGCGGACACGTTGGCCGCGTTCTGTGTTTGCTTCGGTGGTGATACACCAGCTCGGCCGCCTTGTCTGGCGTGACCGATGTGCGAGCCGCCATGACTTTCATGGCGGTTTCGTCTTCCAGCGCGAATCTGATCGCGCTGGACCTGTAAGTGGTATCCTCCACCTCTTTGTCCCATTCATAGTATTGGGACGGCTCTGGGTCCCACTCTTCAGCAGGCGTGTCTCCGTTATCCGGAGTGTCGTTGGGTTGGGGATCACCCTCCCCCTCTTCATCAATTTGTTGAAGAGAGTTTTGATCGGGATCCGTCTCCGGATCCTCGGCTTCACCGTTGTGCCTCACGGCCGCTGTCCTTATACCGGACCTAAGCCGGGGGCATTCTGCCTTGTGGCCAGGTTGGCCGCACTCAAAGCATGTGGTGTTGCTTTGGCTGCCGCTGGGGCCGGCCCGACATTTTCCTCGGCGGGGCAGGTCACGGGGAGGATCCTGACGCTTGAGGCTGTTTAGCTTCAGGCGGGCGTCCAGTCTGTGCTGGGCGGGAGGGCGGTAGCCGTTGTCCTGTTCCGCTTCTTGCTAACAGGCTGGGCCTGGTCAAGCCCGTTTGTGTCAACGGCTTGCTCCCTGTGAGCCGGGCGGCGCTTGCCGTTGCTGCTGCGCTTTCTGCGTGGCGCATCCCCATGTTGTATCGGGATGCCTCCTCGATCATTTGGGCTGTCTCGAAGAGTTGCTCTATTGAGCCGCTCTCGGCATTATAGCCCTTTTTGAGGACTTTGTTGCGCAGTGTTTCGCGTAGCGCCGATACAAACCGTCTCCAGAACGTGTAACCGTATGGCGGCTGTATCATACATGCCGCGTATTTCGTGAGCTCGTTCAGCATCTCCTGAACGGTTTTCATGCCTTGCATGACCGCGTCGAATTTATTCGATGCGTGATGGTATGTCAGTGTGTGCAGGAACCTCTTTTGAAGGCCTTGCATCACTGACTCCAGCGTCCAGTTGCGGACCTGGCGATTGAAGCGTTCAACGTTTCAAAGGAATTACTCCTGGGCTTCGCCGGTGAGGCGAGTGCCCACATAGCCGACCTGCGTGTCAATGATGGTTGGCCCTAGGAGGCAATTCATTTTTAGCCATCGTAGGATGGCTGCCATGAAGACTTCAAACTCTTCGAGGTCCGATCCCCCTGCATATGGCTCGGGGTGGGCCAACTTTACGCCGGCCTTCGCTAGCACAGACTTCTCCGGGTCTGTGTCCGCGGCGTCTGCCAACGCCACACGGATCCTCTGTGTGATCCCGTCGTACGGCTCCATTGGTACGACGTCGGCCTGGTCGGGGATTCCCTGGCCTTCCGTTGGGGCCATGGATCGCTCGCGCGGTTGTGACGCCACGTGGGGCAGGCTGTTATATGCCCTGACAGGCCCCGGGCCCAGGTCGGGCTCGGGATCAGGAGCATTTTGTGCTCTCGGTTCCGGGGGCGTTTTGTGCCTGGTGTCCCCAGTCAGTCCCGTGTTGCGGATCTGTAGCCTGCTGTTGTAGGCTGCGCGCGCTTGCCGTGCGTCTTGTACGGCTTGCGTGAGCTGCTCGTCGGGTAGCTGAGCGGTGTGGCTGTGGGCCACCGTTTCTTCAGCATTCTTCGCTAGTAGCTCGAGTGCCTGTGTGTGGCGGCGCGCAGCTGCGGCTTCTTTACGCTGCCAGTGTGCGACTTCGAGCTCTAAGCTCTCGGTCGTCGTTTCAGAGTCAGGCTCTGAGGCGACCTGATCCCTAACAATCTGTTGGATCGTTTTACGGCTGTCCGTTGGAGCAGCCGGTTGTTCCTGAGGTTCGTTCCCGAACCTTACGTCCTGTTCTACCGGGACGGCTGGCGGCGGCATTCGCTGCTTGTCTCGCTCCTTTCGGCTCGCGTCGCGACTGCGTTCGTTAGCTGCGGACTGTCGCGAGCTCGGACGCGTTGCGTCGCGTTCCCCGCGTGGGCGGAGTGCTTTCTGGACGTCCTCCAGCATGGCTGCGTCTTGCAGCCTGATCTCCTCCACCTGGTGGAGTTCCTTCCCGACTGCCATTAGGGCGGCGGTGGCATTGTCAAGCTGCGAGGCCAGCTGATCATGCTTGAGGCGCGTCAGCGTACTTCGGTGCAGCACAGCCTGCACCTGTTTGTTCAGGGCCTCTGCCGTCTCGTGGTCAATGGCGTGAGCTCTCGAGCTCTTGCGACTAGAGCTTGAGTATTCCGAGTCCTGACCATCGTCTGGGGCTCGTCTCTTTTTTTTTTTTCCTCCTTCAGGGACGATCGTCGTCGCTCTACTTCGTGAGTGTCGGCTTGACTCGTGGCTTTGTGCCTGCCTCGACGTTGTTGCTCTACCGTCTGACGACGGCGAGACTTCTCTGCCCTTTCCTTTGTCTTTGGGCATAGAGAGATGGGGGGGCGGCGCTGACTCGCTGCCCGGCGTCGTCTCTTCTTCGGCCACGCTCGACGAGACGTGGTCGGGATTTTCCTCGTCCTCTGCTGAGTGGACGAGGGCGGTGAGATCTACGATCTCTCCGTCTTCTATCGTCCTGGTCTCTTGGTCCAGGGTAGCGTCAGCCGTCATGTCACTGGGCTGCGCCTGGGGTGTGGACCTCGAGCTTGTCGCTCGTGTCCGTCTTCGACTGCGTGGAATCATCATGCTCGCAGCCGACAGTAGACGGTCTACTGGAGGGTCTCAACAATTTTTAGTCGTCGACGCAGTGATCTTTTTCAAGATTGCTTCGAATCCACTATCGGTTGGTTGCGTGGCGATCAACCGCAGGATAGTTCAAAAAGGTGTAAAGGATGTCAATCTTAAGACCTTGTATCACAAGGGCACAACAGAACTTGACCAATGAGTGGTATTCTGAATGCTACGTAGTGACAGGTAAGAGTAAGATGCGATGGGAACCGCTGGCCGGTTCCCACGCATAAACTATACAGTGGGTCCCTAAGGGGCCCACTGGGATTATGTAATAACTAATGTACATGTAGATACACGGGTTATTTACACTCACTCTATTGTATGTTTATTCCATCTACCTAGTATCATGACTGCGCACCCCTATCCAACCCTGACCTGTGACGGCCTCTTTCCTATTCGCTGATGCCCTTTCGATATAAGTAGTTTACATTCGCATATATATTCCCCAGTTCAATTATCATACGTCGTCCATCTTGTGCAAACTTGACCTCGCTGTGATCATCGTCTTGAGCCTTTCCTTGAAGATTTCTATCTTCGACCAGCCAAGGACTTAGGCATCACTGGTGAGTTCTCATACTTCATCTTCGTTACCTTAGCCTTCGAACTACTTTCTGTGCTGTTGGCGAAGGGCTCTGAAGGAGCACCTTCGCCAGCGATGGGACCGTCAAAACTTAGTCAGCCCTTCCGCGATATCTTGCACATTATGTCATCAAGTGCTGCAAGCTATTTCGCTACGACTGTAGATAGGGCGAGCCCTGTTCGGGCAACCCTCTTGTTTCGTGAACATTCATCGGTTCACTTATTTGCCGAACGGCATACTTATTCGCACAAGTTATTCGGGCATTCGCTGTGTTCACTAATACACGATATTAACACCTAAAAACCAATCTTGACAGGGAGGTATTATGCGACGTTGAGAAGGAAGGTGGAAGGGTGGGAACATCTGGACCTTATGACGGTCAAAGCGGCCAAAGCCAATGATTGTCCTAACACCACACGATTACCGGCTTGTTGCATCGTCATCAAAGGCTGTGTTAGTAATCGGGATGATGATACGGCCGAGGCAGAGCCGGCACGCACTTAGCCGGATGTTCGAGAACGCTCTCGACTCCAGGATGCTGGTGCACCGGCATGGCATCGGCACAGCATCAGCTCGAAGGATTAGTAATATAGGAACATCATATTTAGTATATAAGGACAGACGATCTTGTGTAGATTGTAGAATAATCAACTTATTATACCTTCTTCGTTCTACAGGCCGTAGGTCAGGTGTCTCTTGAGTCAGCAGTGAAAATTGGTTGCGTTGCCATCTGTTTCCTGATGGCCGCATTGTAACTCGTCGTTGGGGAACCTCTGTGACATAGCTAATATAGCATCATCTATTTAAGACAGTGGCTTGTCTCCCAGACGTGAAAGACCTCCTCCAAAGGGTCAGGGGGCTGATGAAAGGGATTTTTGATCTGGAGATGTCCTGTATCCTGTTTTATTATGCCAATTTGCCTCAGCTCACATCTTTGTATGACAGACATCCCCATCCCTCAACAGCACTGGAACCAGATCCACTGTCTCTTCAGGAGCCACCCACAGCATGTCATCCAAAGCTTCATGTCAAAGTGCCTGGAAGAGGCCGTATGGCGCCCTTCAAAACCTCCTGCCTCCTCAAAAGGAAAGGCAGTGTGTTGGTTATGGTGCCCTCAACACGCCGGAAGGTCAATTGATGCGAACCGCCAAAATAGCAGGTCTACCCTTGCTGTCCCGACAACATCCACAACAAGAGATCCCTAGTGTCCTTCTATTTGACCCTCTCTCTCTTCATGGCAATGAGCTGGCTGAATGGTAGTTGTATCAACCAGCCTGAACACAGCAACTCTTCCATAAAGCCCCAAGACCCACAATCCAAGTTCCGATGGCATGTTCCAATGGTAAGAAAGGAGGCAAGCCCACGTCTCTCCTGTCTCACGTGTATGAGGACCTTGCGTTTCGTCCTCGGGATCTGAGTCACCCGCAGGGATGGTTCAGTTTTGGATGACGAAGGCACAGACCGCGCTAGGCCAGCTGGGGGGTCATCTAAGAAAATAAAGGCAAGGGTGTGGATCCTCTCAAGAGGGGGTTGTCAACACTTCTCAACAGTGGACATCGGGGTGGTCAAAATTATCAGGTATGCAATGCATGTCCCCAAGACACGGCTGGTGTCGGCACTCGAAAGAGGACTTTGGCTCCTCCCTGTCTGCTAAGATCTGCTTTTAGCCACTGTGTATCTAGCATGCTGGATCAGCCTCTGAGGCAGAGTGGCAGCGTGCCTCAGCTGTGGGGATTCTGGTATCTCTGCCACATTCTCAATGCCCCGCCGAAGGCCTTTGTGTGAGAGCAGTTCAATCTCACAATGGGACTCTCCCGTTCTCGCCTGGGCGGTCAGGGAATGCCAAACCATCCATGAACCTAGAACGACGGTTGCAAGGGGCATACCCCTTTCTTGGAAAAGCTGGCGGACAAGGTGAAAGCCACAACAAGACAAGAATTCGTATTTGTGTACCCTCAGCGTGATGGTTTTCAAGCCTTCAAATCTTTGAGTAGTTGTATTGCCAGTGGCATTTGCTAATGCTTGACGAGAGCGGTGCATGAGCATTGGTCTAGGGGTGGTTTCCACCCATCAACTCTGGTAGCAGGAAGTGTACTGATGGTCGCTCCCACATGCCACACAGTGACACTTCCTGATGAAGCCCTGTGGACTTTGAATGAAGTTAGATACTGTCTTTGAGTGCATTAGTTGATTATATCTATTGATCACCAATGCGATTGGAAACCAGCAATGCTGTTCCCAGATCCGCAATGTGACTCTGACATCATATCGAGCATCTCCAAGATGACCGATATCCTCAGAATATCAAGGGAACAGTCAACATCCTCATCATCAACATCCATATGGTCACTTTGATCTTGGTCAGAAGGCAAGAGGGAATGGGGAAACTTCTCATTCTTCATCGACGTCCATCCAATTGTCAATGGGGATGTACCTGTCAGGGGACACCCTGTTTTCCATTTCCAGTTCTGACACCACGCCCAGTTCCGACTCCATTTCCGACTCCACTTCCAGTTCCGATTCCATCTCCGCCTCCGCTTTTGGAAGTGATTCCGCTTCTGGGAGAACTTTCACCAGTTCTGTTCGCTTTGCCAGTTCCACTCCAATTTCCGACTTCCACTCTCGGAACAGTGTCGGAAATCAAGCGACTCGCGTAATAGGTGGCATCAAGGGTCGATCAAGGGTCAGGGAGCTCAGGAGGATGCAGGGTTGATGGTGGGTGCCAAGTGTTGTCCCTGGCTGCGCAGCGTAGTATAATACGGGCTCGCTGACATTGGGGGTCCTTAGACCTTTCTCTTTGGATTTCCCCTTGTCTGGTGAGAATCCCCTCTCTTGTATACTCTGTTCATTTATACATACTTTGGATTTCCCCTTGTCAGTTGTGTGGTAGTGTGATCTCCACAACCAGCCAGGGTTGCCCTTACAGTACCACTCTCCTGGGACTGCTGTGGTGAAAACCTTGCTGGCCACCCAAGGCTCCAACTTGCAGAACCTTCGATCGCCAGCAAGGTCTTCACGATAGAAAACTCTTGTGATTATGGTCAGGGTGTTGCACATTGTGAGTGAATCACGACCTCGCCATAATTTTCCATGAATATCCACGGCTGTGACTGGAAAGGGGTGTTGAGGAGTGTTTTTCAATGAAGAACATGGGTGCAGGTGAGAGAAAATCCAGAGGGTGCCTCAGGCCATGCTTGAGCTGTTTGTCTACGTTAACACACGAAGGACATATGCAGTTTGGTATGAAAGTCTGACACTTCTTTCTCGCAATGTATCTCTGGCTCAAAGTAGTATGGCTTTATAGTAGTAGCACTGATAATGATCATGTGGTTTTATTCATTAATATTCAAGTATATTTTTGTACTAGTATATAAGCATTAGAGAACGGTTGCGTACACGCTGTACATATGCTATATACTGTAGTATTGATACACATGATATGTGTGGGACGAAGGAGATATAATAGTCTGATATTCTACGATCTGTACAAGATCATCTGTCCTTATATACTAATTATGATGTTCCTATATTACCAATCTCTTCGAGCTGCTGTGCCGATGCGATGCCGGTGCACCAGCAACCCGGGGTCGAGAGCGATCTCGAACCTCCGGCTAAATGCGTGCCGGCTCTGCCTCGGCGGTGTCATCGTCCAGATTACTAACACTCCCCCTCAGCGAGAAGTCCCTTTGACAAAATCCTAATTTCCCTAATAGATACCTGTGTTGATATAAATCCAATCCCTTTGTAAATATGTCCGCTATGTTCTCCTTCGTCGGTACGTACGTAAGTGATGCCTCGTGAGAGGCCACTTTCTCACGGATAAAATGATATGCGACATTGATGTGTTTGGTACGCGCATGATACGTTGCGTCATGCGATAGTGTAATGGCGCCTAGATTGTCTGATCGAAGTGACGTGGGCTGGGTTTGATCGATTCCAAGTTCTTCGATAAAACGCCTCAGCCAGATTAATTGCTTGGTGCCCTCGGTAAGTGCCATGTATTCGGCCTCCGTGGTAGATAGCGCGATCGTTCGCTGCTTCTTCGAGCTCCATGCGATAGCTCCCCCTCCTAGTATAGCTACATAGCCACTAATAGATAGTGCGTCGTTTCTATTAGCATAATCCGAGTCGACAAATATTTCGAGGTCGAGACCAGCGTCTCGTCGGAAGATTATGCCGTCGTCACGTGACCCCTTGAGGTACCTGAGCGCGTGCTTGATCGCCGTCCAGTGCTCGGTTCCGTAAGTAGTAGTGAATTGGCTCAGATGTTGTACGGTAAAAGCCAAATCAGGTCGCGTGCTGAGTGCTGCATACATTAATGATCCAATCGCTTTAGCATAGGGTACTTCGGCAGTTGGACCTGTTGAGTCCATGGGTGTCGTGAGTTTGATCATTTTATGCAGAGGTGTAGATACGGAATGTGCTGTTGTCATGTTGAATCGATCGAGTATGATGTCGATGTAATGCCCTTGTGACATGATCAGTGTTCCCTCATCCCTATTCCTCTCAACTCTAATTCCCAAGATTTTCTTCATTTCTCCTAAATCTGTTAAAGGGAATTTCCCATGAAGCTCCCCCTTGAGCTTAATCATCCCTCCTTTGGAGTCAGCAAATAGTCCAAAGTCGTCCACATATACTGATATGACTTCGATTGAATCCTTATCTTGTCTGATGTAGACGCATTCATCGGCTGTACTTTGATGGAAGCCGAGATCGAGTAGTAATTTGCGTAAGCGCTGATGCCAAGCTCGCCCCGATTGCTTGAGTCCATAGAGCGCTCTGTATATTCTTAGAACGCGTCCAGATCCATCATCAAAACCGTCGGGCTGGCGCATGTAGATCTCCTCATCTATGGTTGAATTGAGGTAGGCGCCTTTGACATCCATCATTTCGATTTCCCAATCGAGTGTGTTTGCGATCGCTAATAGAACACGTAGTGAATCGAATTTGACCACGGGTGAGGTTATCTCGTAGTAATCCATCCCTGGCCTCTGTGTGAATCCTTGAGCCACAACCCTTGCTTTAGCCTTATCGAATTGTCCGTCCGGTTGTGTTTTGACAGCGTATACCCATCGGCAACCGATAGCTACTCGTCCGGGTGGTAGTTCTGTTAGCTCCCATGTTCCTAACGTCTTGTGTTGGTCCATCTCAATTTCCATTGCTTTCTCCCAGATCGGCGCATCATCACGTGATACCGCCGCTCTGTAATTCTCAGGTTCAGTGACGATTTCTCTCGTTATGTAAACCTGCTCGGTGCGTCCTGAATTATTCAGCTTCCGGTAATCCGGTCTTTGAGTGATACGCGCGCTCCGTCGAATCTGTGGAGCTGGCGCTTGTTCAGGTGGATCAGGAACGGGTGTTGTCTGGGGTGATGACGTCTGTGGGGTAGATGTGATCGGGTCCGGCACATGCTCGCGCGGTGAGTGCTCCCCCTCGAGCGGTGCCGTGTCGTCATCGTCGTTATCTGGGATAGGGTAGAGTCGGTTGTCATTTTCGTCGAATGTAATATTTCTCGAAATTTGAACATGTTTTGAGGCTTTATTGTAATACCTCCAGGCTTTTGCATGTTCAGCTACTCCGACGAATATATGTTCTTCTGCCTTTGGATCAAGTTTGGCTCGACGTTGATCCGGCACCATAACCCAACAATTTGTTCCGAATTCCTCTAGACGTGCTATGTTCGGCTTCTTGCCGAATAGTGCTTGGAACGGCGTTGCGTCATCTCCAAGCGCTCGCGTGGGTGATCGATTTTTGATATAACACGCGTAAGCCACGGCCTTGGGCCAGAGTATTTTTGGCAGGTTCTTGGCAAAGATCATTGCCCGTGTGTGCTCGAGTAAGGTTCGGTTGAGTCGTTCGGCGATTCCATTCTGGGCTGGGGAGTATGGAGCTGTGGTCTCCATGATAATACCATATTTAGCACAAAATTCCTTGAAATTTTTATTGACATATTCCCCTCCATTATCCGAGCGAAACCTCTTCAGTTTCTGACCTGTTTGGGTCTCGAGGAATGCCTTGTACGTCTCGAAGTGTTTGAGCGCTTCATCTTTGGCGCTCCCAAAATAGATGACCGTGTACCTCGATTTGATGTCCGTGAAAGAATAAAAGTATTTCTCACGCGATGGTCCCTCGGTCTGGGCAGGTCCCCATACATCGGATACTGTCAGGTCACTGACCTGTTCTACAGTGTCCTCGGCTCTTTTGGGGAACGGCTCCACATGCCGCTTGCCTTGTATGCATGCCTTGCACTGGCTCGGCTCGTTTGACTCGTCGATCTCAAGTCCGGTGACTAGATCGTTAGATTTCAACATCTTTATAGAATTTATGTTGACGTGCCCGAGTATCCTGTGCCATTTGTCCCATGACCGTCCTTTTGCCGCTGCGGCAAAGTCCCGTGCCTCGACTGATCGAGTGACCCGTGCCTTCATACAGAACAGCCGCCCACGCTTCTGTCCCTGTGCGAAGGTAACTCCGGCGCGTGATTTGAATTCGACGCCGGTGCCTGAAAATGTGGCCGTGTTGCCCTTATCAGTTAAACGCCCTACGCTGATAAGGTTGTTCGGCGCATCTGGTGCGTGTTTGACGTCACGTAGCTCGATCGTGTTCGTCTTGGCACCGATCTTGAATTCCATGTATATAGTGCCTCGGCCTTGTGTATGTAGTACCGCACCGGGTGAAATTCCTTCGATTTCTGATGGTTCCTCGGCATAGCTAGCGAAATCATTTCGGCTTCTAGCTATGTGTGTTGTTGCCGCTGAATCGGCTAACCAGTCAGATGCGGATATAGCACTGTATGCTACCTCCTTAGATACAAATGCGAAGTCCTTTTCTTCTGCTTGTTTGACTGTTTCTTTGTTCCCTGATTTGAACCATTTCGGTGCTTGGCCCTCCTTGCCGCCACCTTTCGCCCAACAGTCCTTCACGTAATGGCCCTTCTTGCCGCAATTTCGGCACTTTCCCTTTGTTGCTCCTGAGTCATCTTTCCTGGTCCTGTGACGTTGTTGCGCCTTAAGCGCCGTCTGCCGTGCCGATCCAGCTTTCCGTGCTCGATCCTCATCGAGGACCCGAACTATTAATATATCAGCTGTTGTCCCGGCTCCACTGGCGTTTACTGCCGTAATAAACGCCGACCAAGAATCTGGTAATGACGTCAGCAACGTGTTCGAGAACTCGATGTCACTGATGTAATGCCCCCACGCATTCAATTCCTGTTGAATGCCGCGGAGCTTGCGTACGTGCTCCTCCATGTTTGCGCCGTCCTCGGCAAGCGTCCGGAAGAAGTCTCTTCGGAGATTTACAATCCCCACTGCTCCCTTAGATTCGAATATAGCTTGTAGACTAGTCCATACAGCAAACGCAGACATCGTCTGATTGATGTAAACTAGTTGCTCATCGGCAACTCTGAGGCAAATCTCTTTTCTAGCCTTCTTGTCCTTCCTTCTCCAATCGTCGATCTCCTGCTGTTCGGTCGCAGTGACGTTGTCGGCATCTGCCGGTCTCGGTTCCGTCTTCCTGCCGATAGCCACGTCCCACAGATCTGAGTCATCGAGTATCCACTCGAGCCGCCGGCGCCACGCCGCGTAATTATCCCCGTTCAAGGGATCGATCTTGTACGTGTTGTTGCTACTCGACATCGTCGATCGGTATTGAGTTATTGGAGTATAGAGCGTAGTTAGATTTGTAGTAGTTTAGTTATGCGCGGGGCCCATAACCTGTGGGACGAAGGAGATATAATAGTCTGATATTCTACGATCTGTACAAGATCATCTGTCCTTATATACTAATTATGATGTTCCTATATTACCAATCTCTTCGAGCTGCTGTGCCGATGCGATGCCGGTGCACCAGCAACCCGGGGTCGAGAGCGATCTCGAACCTCCGGCTAAATGCGTGCCGGCTCTGCCTCGGCGGTGTCATCGTCCCGATTACTAACAATATGAGATTAGGGACACGCACTTCAAGCCAACTGTGATGGCAAGGGCCGGCCGACGCCGCACAGCCTTGGAAGCCGACGCACCCACAGATGTCAACAGAGTTCGGTCACTGGCCGGGCGTGTATCGCCTCTCTATCTCTCTCTCTCCCCATGGATCGCCGGCATCGGCGACTCCTCTCCCTCGCAGCCGCCCTCTCCCTCTTCTTCCTTCTCTACACCTACGCCTACCAGATCCGGAACACCATCTCCTACGGCTCCCGCCCACTATGGGACACGCCCGACGGCCCGCGGCGCGTCGTCCCCCACTACTACGCGGAAGGCAGCACGTTCGACGCACAGCTGGACCCTTCGGTGCCGGGCGCGCGCGCCGGAGGTGTGGGGCGCGGTGCTGTTCAGCACGGAGCTGGACCTGCTCGAGATACGGATGCATGAGCTCGACGCCGTCGTCGACAGGTTCTTCATCATCCAAAACGACCGTATGTTTATCGCCGTTTGTGCCTTTTTCGTTGATCGTTGACCAAACATTGCTCTCTCGTATAGGTCCGTTCACGGGCATCCCGAAGGCGCCCGTCTTTTCGCAGAACCGCACCCGCTTCGACGCCTTCGCCGGCAAGATCGTCTATAAGCTCATCAGCGGGCGCGTCCCCGCACGTGGGGAGACGGCGTTCGATGTCGAGCGCGACCAGCGCGCTGAGATGACCGCGCTGATCAACGTGCATGTCCCCGCGCAGGCGCAGGCGCGCCCGCTCGTCGTCTTCTCGGACGTGGACGAGATCCCGGCCGCGCATCCCCTCCGGCTCATCAAAGCGTGCGCGGCGCCGTCGCGGCTGCACCCCAAGATGCACAACTACATCTACTCGTTTGAGTGGCCGTACGGCTGGGGGAGCTGGAGCGCGCGATTTCTACATGCATTCGAAGGCGACGGACGTCGTGTTGGCGGATGCGGGGTGGCATTGCAGGTGCGCGGCTTCTCCCATGGCTGGTTGCGGCTGCGGCTGCTTCCGCCGCCGGTGGCTGACGTTGACGTTGACGGGCGCTGCAGTTATTGTTTCAGGTATATCCACCAGTTCGTGACGAAAATGCAAGGTGCGGTTTTTCAGTTCCCGGTGGTGACTTTAGCTGGCATTCAATCAATGTACTTATGTGTGGTTTGCGCGTAGGTTTCTCGCACGCCGATCGTATTGGGGGAGATCGGTCCCTTCTCTCTCCAGCGAGGATTCAGAAGGTGACATGCGAGGGTACGGATATATTTAACATGTTGCCTGAGGTCCGTCGTTACTCCCGTTCTACGCACTCAACACTCATTCATGCGACTCAATAGATAAAAATGGATACAAAAAAAAAAAAAAAAAAACACTCAATCATCATCTCGACCTTCAGGCATATTCCGTACGTCCTCCCAAGTATTCACTTAAACGTCCTCGACCCAACTGACCCCGCCAACCGATTATCCAGTACAAAGACACGCTCTCTCTGATGCATCCCGATGCGTAATCCCCAACGCCACATTCCGAGACTCGTCTTTATGGCCAGTCCAGCAGGTCGCAGAGTGCTGTTGGCTTACCGCAGAACCTCATATGGAATGCGGACAAGTTCAAGTTCTTACTGCCCGGCGGGTGCCAGCATGCGCCCGAAGACTGAATCGCTTTACCGTGCGTAAAGGGTTCGGGTCCGGGTTCGTTGTTCGTCGTCGCACATTTTTACGCCGGCAACTCGCCTTTTGGTCATGTGCGAGTCAGGTGTAGTGCGTTATTTGCTAAGGGCCTCTTTCGTACACCTCTGTTCCAGCGCAGTAAATACCAGCTTTGCGGCCCTCGTCCTCTGTGAAGGCGGGTACAGCACAGTCCGCCTATATGTCCCGGCCGGGACGTAAGGCGAACTCGCACAGGCCAGACCACCCTCGACAGAGGTTGGGCTTGCGCCACCTGCCGTCAAAGGTGTAGTTCTCACGAATTTACCTTTGTATTTATGTAACTCAAGCGCAGTAGGATGGATCCCCGCCAGTCCTAGCCATTACTGTAACAAGATGTGGCGTAGATTCACGGAAATGGTAACTCTGAATCGAATAACCCATGCGTGTAGCAATAGCAGTGGCGTTGGCAGCCCTCATCTCCTGCCAGTACACCTGGATTACGCCATGAGCCTCACACGTGCAGTACCAGTAAGCGTCGAAAGCGCCTAGATTACGGGCATCAAATATATATGACAAGCATAGCCCATGGCCGACACCGTAAACACGTGACTGTCTTGCAGATCATCGTCGCGTTACTGGGGGCGCCGTACGGTGGAGGTGCACCATAGTGAGAGCCAGGATATGGTATCATCGTACTGAGAGGCGGCGTATGGTGCCGGTTCACCGTACGAGTGAAGGCGGGATACGGTGCACTTGCGTAAGGAGTCGGTCACCGCGCGTATGTGGATATATACCGAGAGCGCTCAGCACTCTACTTCCGACACGCCGATCAGGGCAGAGATTGATGAGCGTGGCGTGATCGTGATCGCGTGGCGTAATTGACTCCGCGTGGCGTGATCGTGATCACGTGGCGCGTGCCTGATCGAGGTCGTGATGCGCCACGTCATCGTGGCTCCCGTGCGTAAATGGCGATTCTCAATAGCCGTCTATTGCTAGAGTCTTCCTATCCACCCTCCGACCCTGGATTAGCCCTGTCCTGGGCCTCTTCGTCCACCTTCCACCGTTGTTCCCTCTTCCCACTTTCGGCCCCTGGTAGTGTGCGTGTGCGAGTTTGTTTTGCCTGGGCTGGTACCATCTGCCTCTTGGAACTCCCCCTTTCCTGTGTTCCCTCGTTCTCCTTTCCTTCCTGTCTCTCTCCATTCCGCTTCCCGTTCTGCCTCCTACCCCACCCTGTGTGAGTCTGAGGTATGCGGCCGTGGCGTGGCTAGTGTTGAGCGTAAACAGCTTGCGTTCGACACATGCTTGGAGGGAGGCCGTAGGTGAGACGGATAGCTTATATATGAAGTGTTCTACCCTCCCTCATATTCTCGAGTTGACCTTGTCCAGACCCGTTCTGGTCAACGTAAGCGTAGCATTGACGGAAGGAAAGATGGGGAAAATCCCAGAAAGTCCCTCACGCCTACATCCAGGACAGAATCATTCTTGAAATGCAGGGCAATGCGATCTACCGTGGAGTTACCGAAGCCAACCAACCAGCCTGCTCTCCGTCGGCTGCTCTCGCCGCTCCCGACCTCACCAACACACATTTCCGCCAGTCCCGCCTCTTCCACCCCGCCTCATTCCGTTCTCTATCGCGCGTCGAGCCCATCCTTCCCCCGACGACGCCCACACCCCGACCGCCTCTCCCACATTGCCCGTCCCCCGCCACCCCCGTTGAACAGATTGCCTTTATCAACCTTTGCACCTCCTCACCCGCTGTCCCCCCACCCACCAACCTGCATACCCGGCCAGCTATCCGTTTCGATACCCCTCTCCCAACAGGATAGCCCACACACGCCCTCTGTGCTCGAGCGAGGATATCGGTGGTGTCATTGCTTCGGAGGGAGGCACTATGTATTGTGAGGGTGCCACCAGGCGGAGTTGTCGTAGTCTTTGGAGGTTTGGGGCTTGTGCTGGGTATGGGGCTTTGAAGTGGCTAGAGTTGGATTTGGCTGAGGGGGCTGGTGAAACGCCTTAAATACAGCGGGATTGCGGGGTCATAGAGGGACGCGCCGGCAGGGAACGGAGGGTGAGCCACTTGCGGGCGGATTGGTACTGGACGGTTCGGAAGAGGATGGCCATGGACCCTCTCGGGGCTTGATACGATAACTTACTTCAAGTACTTGTGATTATGCACATGTTGTGGGCACGACAACGGATCCACGAAACTTTGCCCGGGCGGTGCACAGAGGTCACTCAGGGAAAGACACGACACGATATGTACCCTTGTTGCCTCTGAGACACACACCAGCTGTACTTACGAAGACGGTCGAGTACTTGAACATCGACAGGCGCTTCACATTGACGCCGGGAACACGTGGGCGCCGTGTCAGATCCGACGGCGGCGCCTCTCGTCGTCTTTTTCCATCTACCACCCACCTCGAACAAAGTGCACGACAACGTTGGAGGCACTGTGACAGCACCGTAAGTCCACGATCGTTTCTCTAGTGAGCCAACTGTTCACTCTCCGCCCAGAAATATTCCTGCAGGAATCAAAGTTGCTGGAAAGACTCTTTCGTTTGCGCGGCCCATTGCACTGGCTCTTGGCCATTGACAACAGGCCTGACATGCGAGCACCTTCCCACTGTTGAACTGCTCTCTCTATGTCCTAGTATCTACTACGTAAAACTCTTTGTCGATAAAGATGTGAAGAAGACTGCGTTACCTGCGAGCGGAAGTACTGCGTCGTGGGATGATTCGTTCTATTTGTGCGTTTAATCCCCGTGTTATCTTCACATAGATCTTAAATCCATGCCCAGCAACGACTTGAATGGGGGTTCCGTATTAGGAATCGATGTCTACGGGCACCGTATCTTTTACACGTGATTACTACATAGGCGCCGGGAGGGAAAGCATTGAGTCGCTGCTTACAGAAGGAGCAACTGCAGGTCAGTCCTTTTCCCTCGTCGACGGAATGCACTTGTAATCATCGAACACAGCGGCCGTTGCTCGCACACTGCGTAAATACCACGACGCAGGGAACATGCGTGAGGTACTACTTGTCCTAGAGTTCACCCTCACGTCTTTCGCGACGTCCGACGATGCGCGGGAGGCCCAGTTGAACAAACCCGTCAGCGGAACAAGAGTGGTCAATGATACGAACCCGCCGCCGTCTCTAATTCCTTGTGTACGGAATATAGTAAACTGGGTCACTTCGACCACCAATACTATCGATCCAATACTGGCGGCTTGCGATCCCCTCCTGAACAATATCAGGCCGTTTACCGAGATCGCGGATAAGGCCTCCGAGGTACAGTTCAAACACCGGGGTCTCTCAGGTCATCTCATTGACACGGTGTGCTTTAATCCTAGGTCCATCCTGGTTCTTGCTCACACGGTACATCTATGACATACATTAACAGGACTGACATAGCTGACATCTGCGGTTTACTCTATTAGACAATCATTGCTCAGATGGACCGGGATGATAGGATCCATGGTCTGGCGTTATTGGAGACACCTATGCATTCGTCAATCTGGCAGCAGTGGGAGAGAACCTCGGATTCTAAGGGGATCAATAAGTTGGAGCCCGAGTGGCGAGCTTCGAAGACAAAGCAAGGGGAACACGAAGGACCCGAGCGGGTGCATCCCTTGGGGTGCGTTCTCATTCATGCTACACTTTGCGTTCCTTTCCTGTCCCTCTGTCTCCCCATGGTCCCTTTTGCGTTTCCTTTGTGGCCCTCTTTGGATTCTCTTTGCGATGCGTGTCTTATTCGGATAGTCCTTTGTGACATCCAATTCGAGACGTGTGCAATGACTGGTTGAGATGTTTTTATTTGTGAGTCTTGACGCACGTCTCCAAGTTCCGGTATCCTCCAGCGTCACCTATGCGTTGGGCGCGATGGGAAATTATGCTGTGAATGTGTGCTACTCAGCGTGATAAGACGGACGTCTAACAGCAGAGATCAGGTACACTTTGGGTCACATTGCGGATGTGTATGACACACTGACCATCGACGCGATGCGGGTGTATTTGGAGACAAGCGTTGGAGGCCATCTTCGGCACGAATGGTATGCGGACAAGCTAAAGTCATGGAAGGGGGTCTATCAACAGGCGATGCAGAATCCGTCGCGTTGGTTCAACTCCATAGGACGCGAGCGTGTGATGGGTTCGATTCAGGACTCCGGAGACTGTTGTGCGCGATGGACCGTCAGCCAGGAGGGGGTTGCACATCCGATGTACTGTCGATGTGCTGCCTGCCCGTATAGTGCATGTCTGTCACGGAAGGTCGTTCTTCGTAAACATCATCACTATCCCTCACCTCAAGGCTCCTCAGTAAGTATACCGACCCTTACATAATTCACCGGTGCTTACTCACAGTTAAATCGCCACGTGTGATGAGTTGCAACCGAATCGAGGGTCATGTGGCGCCGCGCGCTGCCGGGAGCCGAGAATAGAAACAGGGCGCTGGATTCGAAGATCGGAACAAGCGTGCGCTTCTCGGATTGCAAGCTTCGGGGCTTCTGCTTCCTAAGCTGATGCGTGCCTTGTGGCGTTAGCAGCGAAGTGGTCTGCGCGCTTCTGGGGATGGGTTGATCGACAGGTTGGCGTTGCAATGCTTCTGGGCTTCTGCTTCATCAGATGCGTGCCTTGTGGCGTGGCATGCCTGCGCGCTTGACGTGAATCGAGCCCATATGGGTATAGGATCAATACGTCTGATGCCCGATTGATCACCGAGCGATCACTTTGATCAGCATCGGCGTCCTCCGGTGAGTTCTTCCCTGCGCATGGCCACGTGTCCCGAGCTCCGCGTTCCTGATCTTACGTCACTTCCTCGCTTCTTCACTTCTCTTGGTAACTTGCCCCACCGGCGCTTCTGTCCCTGTTGTCGATCGGAAGTTGGCGCTGGGTGCTTCCATTAATTGCCTTTTCTGCTGCTTCTGTCGTTTATAAGCGCCGCTATATCCCGAAAACCCCAAATTCTGGTAGCGGCGCCTACCGACACGTCGCGTCACGTGGGCTACTGCAGCCCACGTAGTTGCGCGCGTGGCTGCGTAAGTCCACATACTGCTAGTGCTCCGTGCTCAAACGTCCCCATGTATCATATGTTAGATACATATCCGACACCTCTCAATCATGGTGACGATGAATACCGAACACCTGAACGACGAAATGTGGGATGGACCATAGCCCGCACCCCGTCCATCTCCCCCCTTAGAATGCATTCAATTTTCGAGGATGGTGCAGGCCGCCGAGGAGTGCATGCTTGTAGTTGGGGACGTGCTTCTCGAGGCCATCCGCTGGCAGGCATCTGGGTGCGTGTGCAGCCCCCACTCCCGCCCCTCCATCCATCCGGTCCTCACCCGCCTTCTCCTTTATCTCTCATGCCTCATACATGCCTGATGTAGCACTGGCATCCGTCCCTGTGCTGCTCGTACAGCCTCCTGACACGGCATATGTTGCGATGCGGCCGTGCTCTTGGCTGCTCGTGGCCAAACTCCACTTCTCAACGGAGTCGGCGCGAGGCGTGAAAGAAAATTTGTAGACTAGAACTTGAAGCGCATCCTCGTCTCCACTGTGAGTAGGTCCCATCAACTATCTAGTGTGCATGGAGAGGAGCGAAAATTAAAACTAAAAATAAAAAAGGATTGCAGACGGCGAGAAAAATCTAGAACAGAAAGTCCGAACGTGCCTCCACAGAGTGCGCACACGCAAGGGGTTGCGCCGTAAAGCATGTCAGGAGCGGAGCTATTACCGGCACATAGCGACAGAAAAGGCAATTAATGGAAGCACCCAGCGCCATTCCTATTACACTATTCCTATTACACTTTCCTATCTAATTCCTATCCTATAGGTGAAAGCAGCACGGTGGGAGGTTGTGGGCGCGCTGACCAATGCTGACCAATGCTTGGTCATTAGTTTGTCAGCGGAGCGCGCGAGCGGCGCAGCCGCGAGCCAAGAACGCTGCGCAGCATGGTCACGTGACCGTTTGCGTTCCAAATTAGGTCAGCGGCGAGCGGCGCAGCCGCGAGGGAACGCTGCGCAGTGGTCACGTGACCCGTTCGCGACCAGAGCGCGCATACGCGAGTGTGGTCCGTGCACGACACGCGCGCACGGTATAAAGGCCGAACGGTAAGGACATAACGCCAGGAACCTGCCCAACCGGCGATTCCTCTGTCTGCTGTCCGCTATGTGCTCTGTGCCCTGTGCTCTGTGCTCTGCGCTGTCTGCTCTGTCCGCTGTCAGCTCTGTGCTCTGTCTGATGGGTGCTGTCTGCTGTCAGCTCTGTCTGCTGTCTCCTCCTTTAGCTGGCTGGCTGTCTATGGCTTTGGTTGGCTGACTATCTATTGGCTTGGCTGGCTATCTATTGGTAAGTAATATCTCTTTTTTAATGCATTCCAATGTATTTTATTTTATTTGTGTTTATAATTTTATTGGTTCCTTTTTTTTTATCATATTGCATTCACATGTGCTTTATATTTTTGTGATTTTTTTCGAAAATAGATTTAAATAAAATCCAAAGACTGCGGAAAAAAAAGTATTTTAATATCAATATTTTTCAGGTTTTTTTCGAAAATAGACATCAATAAGTTCCCTCTAAAATTAATGAGATTCTGCTTTTAAATGTGGTTTGTTTTATTGTTTTATTTACTGTAAAGCCACTTACCAGCCACTCCTCTCTGGCTATACTGGTGGCTGGCTTACTATGGCTTTGGCTGGGCTCTGGGTTTCTCTGTCAGTCTCTGGGCTTCTCTGGCTTTGGCTGGGCATTAATAACAGCTTCTGCTTCAATGTACTGTGCTTTTTTGACATTTTTTCGCAAATAGATATCAATAAATTATCCTGACTTTGTGAAAATTGACAACAGCTCCAGGTTAAATGTACAGTGCATTTTCTTGACATTTTTCGAAAAATAGATAATCCTAACTTTGCTAAAATTAATAACAGCTTCAGCTTACATGTGCTGGACATTTTCTTGACATTTTTTCGAAAAATAGATAATCCTGACTTTGCTAAAAATTAATGACAGGAGCTGCTTAAATATAGATTCCTTGACTATTTTATTTATGTCTGTATATGTCACAAAATAGATATTGATACATGTCCCTGAGCTTGCTAAAAGTTAATAAGTAGTAACAGCCTCTGCTTGCTTCACTTTGAGGCCCTTGGGGATATGCTACACATGCCATTGGGACATGCTATGCATGCTATACTTGAGGGGCATGCTACACACACTATGCATGGGGACATGCATATGCGTGGAGACATGCATGCGATGCGACACACACGCTATGCTTGGGGACACGCATGCTATGTGTGGAGACACTCATGGTATGCATGGAGACACTCATGTTATGCGTGGGGACACGCACACTATGCTTGGGGACACGCACGCTATGCATGGAGACATGCATGTTATGCGTGGGGACACGCACGCTATGCTTGGGGACACGCACACTATGCTTGGGGACACGCACGCTATGCATGGAGACATGCATGTTATGCGTGGGGACACGCACGCTATGCTTGGGGACACGCACACTATGCTTGGGGACACCCATGTTATGCGTGGAGACACACACACTATACTTGGGGACACTCATGTTATGCGTGGAGACACGCATGTTATGCATGGGGACACACATGCTATGCATGGGGATGTGCACACTATATGTGGGGACACACTATGCTTGGGGGACATGGTACAAACAAGGGACACACTACAGGGGAAAACACTACAAACAAGGGACATTCTACACAAGCTATACTTGGGGGACACGCTACACACACTACATGTAGGGACATGCTACACATGTGGACACGCTATGCATGGGGGACACACATGCTATAATTTAGGGACACGCTATGTTTGGGGACATGCTACAAACCAGGGACATGCTATGCATGTGAGACACGCCATGCACACTGTACTTGGGGACATGCTACATGTGGAGACACACTATGCATGGAGGACATGCTACACACACTATACTTGGGGACATGTTATGTGTGGGGTCATGTTACAAACCAGGGACACAATAAGCATCCTATATTCGAGGCTATGCATGGAGGACATGCTATGCACGCTATACTTGGGCACATGCAGACATGTGTAGAGACATTACCTATCTTGATCTGTTACTTATAGCTACTTTCAATTGCAATGAGATGTGTTTTACTTATCCCAAGTTTGATTTACCCAATGCGTTTGACCTACACCCCCGTGTGAAGCATGGGTATCCACCTAGAGGTAAGGGGTCAAGAATCGAGTTAAGTTGGATATCAGAAATCGAGTTGGAAGGCAGAGGTCAGAGAGACAGAGGCCTTGCAAGTACTTGCTGTGGTAAGAATAGGAAACAGTGCAAAGGGAGTCACATATCAAAGTCAATTATCTGATTGCAGAATAGAGGCACACATGACTGGGTTTTATACAAAGAGCTGAGACAACATGTCAGAAGGTAGAGGTAAGCAATTCCAGTGCAAGCAAAAGTAACTAGGATAAATGGAGTAAGTAACTAATACGGAACAAGAGGAACTACAAGGGGGTGCCGGGTAGAACTAAGAACAATCAATAGGCAAAAGAACAAGGGGAATGTGGGTCTAATTGATTGTTACGTATTGGAATTCCCAGAGGTCGGAACTGGAAAGGACAACGGCTTCCACTTATGTGTTGCGCCCCTGATGAACTACCGTCCTAAGTATTTCAGGATTGACTTGCGGATATCGGAGAAGGCAGAAGTCGGGAACAGAGTACTGAGAGTCGAGGTTCGAGGGTCGGAGAACAAAGGTCAGAAGAGGCGGAAGAGGCGGAGGACAGAGGGTCGAGAGCGGAAGGAGACAAGACTAGGAAAACTCGCTGTGCTAAGAACAGGAGACAGTGCGAAGGGAATCACGTATCGAAGTTGATTATCTGATTGCAGGAACAGAGACATACATGAGGGGGTTTTATACAAAGAGCTGAAGCAACAGGTAATGGTATGGTACTAAGCAAATTCTGGAGAGTGCAGGAATCAGATAGACATACGGGGCAAGTAACTAATGCGGAACAATGGGATGACAAGGGGGGTGCAGGGTAGGGTAAGTAAAATGGCAAAGAACAAGGCGAGTAAGTACAATAGGCCTTGGAAGAAACGGAATTACGGAAATGGTATCTTGCTGTATTCAGGGTCGAGTACGGGGGCCAGTATCTGGAGGTGGCCAGGGGTACTGAAATCACAAGGGTCGAGGTAGAGGGTTGCAGATGGTGCGGATGTTGTGGAATAGAGTCGGAGGTGGTGCGGAGGATATGCGGATATGGCGGAGATGGTTGAGCGGAACAGTCGTAACATTGATAGTGGAACAAATGGATCTCCTGATGCTCCGGACTTGCTATGCTAAGGGTCAAGTAGGGAAGGCCGGTGAATAGAGTCAAAAGGGGAAGTATGTGAATAGTAAAGAACAAGGGGATCAAAAGGTCAAAGTGTGGACATTGCGGAATAGAGCCAGAGGAGGCATGGAGGTACCAGAGTTGGTCAAGCAGCATGGTCATAACATTACCTACCTTGATGTGTTACTTAGAGCTACTTTCAATCAATAAGATGTGTTTTACTTATCTGAATGAAATTTTCTTATCCGAATGTGTTTGACTTATCCCAAGTTTGATTTACCCAAGGCATTTGACCTTGCTGATGCATTTGACCTTACCGAGGTGTTTGACTTGCACCCCCGCGCGAAGCGCGGGTATCCACCTAGTCTAAGAGTTAAACGTGGGGGGTGGGTGGTTGTGGGCCCGCTGACCAATGCTTGGTCATTAGTTTGTCAGCGGAGCGCGCGAGCGGCGCAGCCGCGAGCCCTACGCCCTACCCGCGGTTCACGCCGGTCTGCCGGCTCCAGCGCTCGAGGCTGCGCAGCGTTCTGGTGGCTCAAGCGCTCAAAGCCGCGCTGCGCTGGCAGAACGCTGCGCAGCCGCTTTTGCGCACTCCACCACCACCCTCCTCTCCTCTCTGCCCTCTAGATAGAATAAAATTGTGTGAGAGTGAATTAATAGATAGCCTATATAGTGTAGACTACAAAAGATCTCTTCCCAGGGAGATCTCTGCTGTGAACTATTGGGGTTGACCTCTTCAGTGGGGCAGCTTTTTCTCTGCTAAGGAGCCAGGTAATCATCCCAGGCTGCCTTAGAGGGAGCCACAATTGCATTGCAGTTCTCTTAGTGTTGACTTGCACTACTGGTGGCTGAAGAAGACATCTCCCCAGGACCAGGACCAGGACCAGGACCAGGACCTTTTACTGGAATTATTCCAGTTGGATAGCCGAAGAAGACTTGGATATTTTCATCAAAAAAATTCCCCATCCCTTCCTTGGTACATATATTTGTCTGTGGTCTGGTGTGAGCCATCTGACATTTTTTTTTTTTTTTTTAAATAGAAATTAATAAATTCCCTGGACTTTGCCTAACAAACAAACTCCCTGTCCCTTCCTTGGTATGTATGTATTTCTCTGTGGTCTGGTGTGAGCTGTCTGACTTTTATTTAATTAGAAATTAATAAATTCCCCTGACTTTGCCCAAGAAAAATTGACAACAGCAGCATCTGCTTGCAAATGTAAGTTGAAGTGGGGTAGCTTGATTGTTCCTCTAAGCTTATGCCTACATTTCTCAGGGATCCTTCTACTCCAGAGAGAAATCGTCAGCAGGAGCGTGAAAGGGCAAGGGAGGAGCAGGAGGGTCATATGACGTTGCCCACTGATCGGAGAGCGCGTGCACTTGCTGCTGCTGCTGTCAGAGCTCAGGACCAGCCTCCCCCTCCACCACAGCCTTTTGCCATCCCTCGCCCTCCTCCTAGAAGCAATGTCGCTGATCCTTTTCAACAACCTGTGGCTGGGCCATCACGTCCTCCTATCCTTGCAGGGCCACCACGTCCTCCTATGCCTGCAGGGCTGTTACGTCCTCCGGATCCCAGTCCTGGACAGCAGGTGGCAGCCCTGCGTGCTCAGTTAGCAGCAATCCCAGCAGCACAGCCTGTGAGAAGATACAGGCAGGAGCCTATACGGCCACCTCCCAATCTTCCTGTGGTTGGTTCTGCAGGAATTGCACAGTTGCGTGCTCAGGCTGCTGAGCAGTCTGCTATATTGCAGCAATTGGGAAGAGGTAGACAGGCAGCTAATCCTTCTGTAGTAGGTTCTGCAGGAGTGGCAGCATTGCCGGCTCAGGCCAATGCAATAAGACCAATGCCTTGGCTACTCCCTGCGCTTCTGCGGCCTCTTCAGCGACTCCCTGCACCTCCTCAGCCTCCTCAGCAACTCCCTGCACCTCCTCAGCCTCCTCAGCCACTCCCTGCACCTCCACAGTGTCTTCTGCCACTCCCTGCACCTCCTCAGCATCTTCTGCCACTCCCTGCACCTCCTCAGCCTCCTCAGCCACTCCCTGCACCTCGGCAGCGTCCTCAGCAACCTCCTCCTCCTATTCCACTTGGTCGCTCTAGAATAATTGAGGCAGATGTGCAGCATCATGATTTGGGTCCCATGGTTGTTTCCTGCCCTGACTGTAAAGCATTGCACTGGATGGCAGAACGCCTGCAGAAATCCTCAAATGTGCGGCCCAGGTTTGGTGATTGCTGTATACAAGGAAAGGTGCAGCTTCCAGAGCTGCCAGTGCTCCCTCAGCCATTGAGACGGCTCTTAGAGGGCCAGGACCCTGAGGCCAAACAGTTTCGCCAGAACATCAGGCAGTACAATGCTGCATTTGCATTCACTTCCTTGGGAGCCGACTTTGACCTAGATTTGCTTCGGGAGGGTCGTGGTCCATATGTCCTCAAGCTGCAGGGCGAACTGTATCATATTCATGGCTCTCTCATCCCTAACCCTGGGAGGCGGATACAGTATGCCCAACTTTATATATATGATCCAGCATTGGCTTTGGCACAGAGGAACACGCGTAACCCAGGTCTGTCTCCAACTATCATGGGAGACTTGCAGGAAATGCTCCTCCTATGCAATCCTCATGTTCCCATATATAGACAAGCGGCTGAGAGGCTCAGAGCTCAGGGACAGAATGGTGAGATCCGGGCTAGGCTCACATACAGGGAACACAGGGATCCTAGGAGGTATAATATCCCTACTGCGGATGAGATTGCGGTGGTTCTTCCTGGAGATGGCATCATCCCTGAACCTAGGGATATTATTGTCCAGCTCAAAGGTGGACATTTTAAAAGGGTATCCGATATGAATCCAAACTATGCCTCTCTTCACTATGTCTTGCTCTTTCCCAGGGGAGAGTTGGGGTGGCAACCTGGTATTCGCTATCGCCAATTACCAGGCGGGCGTGAGCGACCTGGGCGTGTCACCCAAATTCAGTTCCATTCCTATCGTCTCTTCCAGAGAACAGAAGAACCTACAACACTCCTGCGCGCTGGCAAATTATTCCAGCAGTACATTGTAGACTCTTGGGCCGCTGCAGAGCAAAGCAGGCTGTGGTGGATCAGGACAAATCAACACACTCTCCGTGCTGAGATGTATAACCAGATGATGGATGCCTTTCATCGCAATGACAATGACAGAGATCCAAACAACTTGGGCGCAAGATCCATTCTGCCTGCCACATTTCAGGGGGGGACACGGGACATGCAGCAAAACCTGCAGAACTCTCTGGCCATTTCAAGGAAGTATGGTGTGGCTGATCTCTTTATTACCATGACTACCAATCCCAACTGGCAGGAGGTATTGGATGCGTTGTTGCCTGGACAAACTCCTCAGGACAGGCCTGACCTGGTGTCGCGGGTGTTCCAGCTCAAAAAGAAATACCTCATTGACTTGATCGTCAAGGAAAAGATTTTTGGGGAAACCGTCGCTCGCGTCCACACCATTGAATTCCAGAAAAGGGGACTCCCACACATGCATATTCTTATCTGGTTTGAACAAGATTCCAAGATCAGACATCCACATGAGGTGGATTCAATGATTTCAGCAGAGTTCCCCGATCCAGAGACTCATCCTGTCCTCTACCGGTTGGTCTGTGAGCTGATGACACATGGTCCTGTGGACAAATGAACCAAACGCACCCTGCATGGAAAATGGCAAGTGCAAGAAAAACTTCCCAAAGCCATTCTGTGAGGAAACCAGTCTGAATGAGGATGGATATCCAAAATATCGTCGTCGCAATGATGGAAGGCTGCACAATGTCAGAGGTGACATGCTGGACAACAGATGGGTTGTGCCATACTCTGCCTGCTCTTGCTCAAATTCTGGTGTCACATCAACCCTGAACTCACCATCAATGTGAGGTGTATCAAGTATATCCACAAGTATCTCTACAAGGGCCATGATCAGACCACCATGGAGTTTGGTCGCACCCAGGATGAAATTAAGCAGTACCTGGACGCTCGCTATGTCAGTGCTCATGAGGCCTGTTGGAGGTTGCTGGAGCGGGAAATCCACACCCAGGTGCCTGCAGTCATGGCACTGCCAGTCCATGAAAAGGACCACACAATCATCTTTGATCCCAACCAGGATGTGGACAACATCCTGGAAAGGGCTGAGGCAAAAAGACACCGCTCATGGCTTACTTTGAGGCCAATGATATCTACCCTGAAGCACGTGATCTGCTCTATGTGGAGTTTCCTGAGCATTTTACCTGGCACTCACAGGACAAGGTATGGACAACGCCAAGGAGGTTATAGCATCGGTCGCCTTCACTTTGCAAACCCTAGATCAGGAGAGAGATTTTTTGTGCGCACTCTCCTCACAGTGGTCAAGGGGGCTAGATCCTTTGAGGAGCTTAGGTCGGTGGATGGCATACAATATGCTACTTACAAGGAGGCCTGTCGTGCAAGGGGACTTCTGGATGATGATCAGGAGTTGAGGTTGTGTCTCCAGGAAGCCAGTGGCATGAAAACAGGTGCTCAGCTCAGACATCTCTTTGCCACCATCCTTGGCCATTGCAATCCATCGGGCCCGGCAGACTATGGGATGGCTTCAGGGAGCACATATGTGATGATCTCAGACATCAGCTCCAAATCAGACATGGTATGCAGGATCCACAGGACGATCAGGTTTATGATTTGGCCTCTTTCTCTTGGAAAAAATCCTCCAGCAGGGTGGAATGTCTTGAGCAGCTTTGATGATATGCCTCGGGTGGCAGGCGAGTGGGAGGCCCTCATTGGAAACAGGTTCATAGCTGAGCAGAGGGACTATGACCTGTTCAAGAGAGGACATAGCTGATGAGGAGGTTCCAGCTGAATGAGGGGCAAAGGTCTGCAGCATGATCAGATATTACGGTCGGCACTGACCAGAGATGCTCATGGGAAACCTGATGGACAAATGTTTTTTGTCACTGGCTCAGGTGGGCGGGAAATCATTCACATGGAACACTCTAATCCACTCCTGTAGAGCGGAGAGCCTCATTGTGATTGCAGTAGCCTCATCTGCAATGGCTGCACTTATCCTCACTAAGGGTACAACCTCTCATAGCATGCTTGGAATTCCCATTCCTGTCCATGAGCGCTCTCTCCTTCATCAAAAGAACTCTGACAAGGCTGACATGCTGAGACAGGCCAGTCTCCTCATCTGGGATGAGGCTGCAATGCAGCATCGCCATGCCATAGAGGCCATTGACAGGACACTGAGGGATTTCCTTGACCAGCCTGACAGACCTTTGGTGGCATCACAGTCGCTTTGGAGGTGACTTTCAGCAGATCTCCCAATTGTCCTAAAGGCTCCAAGGAGGATATCGTGGGAGCTACCCTTCAGAAGTCATATCTGTGGCCAAAGATCAAGGTCCTCCATCTGACAGAGAACATGCGGGTGAGAAATGACCCTGACAGAGCCAGGTTTGCAGAATGGCTGCAGAATGTGGGCCAGGGAAAGGATCTCCCACTAGATCATACGTTCTCACTCCCTCCTCACATGGTTTGTGGCCCTGGAATTGAAGATCTGATCCAGGAAATATACCCTGGCATTGGCAATCAGTCCCTGCCCAGGACAATTACTTTTTGGAGCGTGCCATCCTCTGTGCCAGAAACACTGAGGTCAATGAGATCAATTCCATGGTGTTTAGGAGTTTCCAGGTGATGCTCAGGTCTTGCACTGTGCAAATTCCATTGAAGAAGCGACGATGCAGATCGGTATCCTGTGGAGTATCTGAATTCCATAGAGATGGGCTGTCTTCCTCCTGCTCGTTGGAAGTCAAGCCTGGAGTGCCTCTGATGCTGTTGCGCAATTTGGATCAGAAGCAAGGACTATGCAATGGGACAAGGTTGCGGTTGGTGAGGATAAGCATTAGAGTGTTGGAGGTCAGGATCATCTCAGGTCCATGTGCAGGAAATATTGCTTTCATCCCCAGGATCATCATTAAGCCATCAGAGGGAGAGTTGCCATTTGTGCTGAAAGGAGGCAGTTTCCAGTGCGTTTGGCATTTGCAATGACTATCAACAAGTCTCAGGGACAGTCTTTGGGTACGGTTGGGCTGGACCTGAGATATCCAGTGTTTGGACATGGTCAGTTGTATGTTGGTGTATCAAGAGGACCAACTGGAACAGAGTGAAGGTCTTGCTTGAGGAGGGTTTGGACACAACCAACATTGTATATAAAGATGTATTACTTAGAGCTCCTTGATTTTTTATATCCATCTCTTCTGTATGGTTTATGTGTGTTACTTGATTTTACTTGATGCAAATTGGTTACTTTTATTTTCCCCAATGCACTTGACCTTACCGATGCGTTTGACCTACACCCCCGCGCGAAGCGCGGGTACCCACCTAGTTCCTATAGGTGAAAGCGCACGGTGGGAGGTTGTGGGCGCGCTGACCAATGCTGACCAATGCTTGGTCATTAGTTTGTCAGCGGAGCGCGCGAGCGGCGCAGCCGCGAGCCAAGAACGCTGCGCAGCATGGTCACGTGACCGTTTGCGTTCCAAATTAGGTCAGCGGCGAGCGGCGCAGCCGCGAGAGAACGCTGCGCAGTGGTCACGTGACCCGTTCGCGACCAGAGCGCGCATACGCGAGTGTGGTCCGTGCACGACAGCGCGCACGGTATAAAGGCCGAACGGTAAGGACATAACGCCAGGAACCTGCCCAACCGGCGATTCCTCTGTCTGCTGTCCGCTATGTGCTCTGTGCCTGTGCCTGTGCTCTGTGCGCTGCGCTGTCTGCTCTGTGCTCTGCTCTGTCGCTGCTGCTCTGTGCTCTGTCTGATCTGGGTGCTGTCTGCTGTCAGCTCTGTCTGCTGTCTCCTCCTTTAGCTGGCTGGCTGTCTATGGCTTTGGTGAGTCTGCTATCTAT
>WHVA01000762.1:0-39864 GCA_015179125.1 Gautieria morchelliformis
AATGTTGGTAGCTGAAACAATTTGACAAGCCGATGTGGATCAGAATATCCACATTCCGTCGCCCGAGCCGTTCACATTGGATTCAGCCACCGTGCAAGCGCGATTCTTGCTATGAAGCACGCAGCCGAGAGGAATGCGGCCAAGGGAAAGCCGAAAGCCTCGGGCTCTCGGAAACGGAAAATGACTGAGGAATCAGACGAGTCTGATGAAGAGGTGAGTCCTTGGGTCTTAACGCCCAATGGGCTTTCGGGAGCGGAGGTCTCCCGGATGGTGAGGGGTCTGTTGACTCGGCAGAGCGAGCAACTTGAATGGAGCAACCATTTGCTTCAGGGTGTGTGCTACCACGTACACTACCAGGTACGCTACCATATGCTACCACGTACGCTACCACCGCTACCACGTGCACTACCAGGTACGCTACCACCGCTACCATGTGCACTACCACGTACACTACCACGTGTGCTACCACGTACGCTACCATGTATGCTACCACGTACACTACCATGTACCCTACCAAGTATGCTACCACGTACCCTACCACGTACACTACCACGTACCCTACCAGGTACGCTACCACGTATGCTACCATGTACGCTACCACATACACTACCAGGCACGCTACCATGTGTGCTACCACGTACACTACCACGTACACTACCAGGTACACTACCACATATGCTACCACTGCTACCACATACACTACCACATACACTACCAGGTATGCTACCACGTACACTACCACGTACCCTACCATGTACGCTACCACGTACACTACCACGTACACTACCACATACGCTACCACTGCTACCAAGTGCACTACCATGTACGCTACCACCGCTACCACGTGCGCTACCATGTATGCTACCAGGTACACTACCACGTACGCTACCACATATGCTACCACGTTCTTACAACCATGTCACTTGACCAACAACCACATCACTTGACCATACACTACCCCATGCACTACCCTATGTGCTACCCTGTGCTGTGCTACCACATACACTATCCTCTATGCTACCATGTACGCTACCACGTTGTTACAACCACATCGCTTGACCAACTACGCCGCTTCTGCACCACCTCCGACTTGGTTCCGCAACATCCTCCACACTTGACCCTCGTTATAGGCCTCACATTGCATTCCATTCTTAGGCTCAAAGGGGTCATGTCACCCCTCAGGTCGAGACTCCTCAACCTATTTGGCTTGACTGACCAGTGGTTGAGCTTCGTCGATGCTAGGGAGGGTCTGACGCTGCAGACCCCACGTGGTAGCATACTGGCTAGCATACAGGGTAGTGCACAGGGTAGTGCACAGGGTAGCATAGGGGGTAGCATATGGGGTAGCATACAGGGTAGCCTACAGGTTACATTGTAGTGTAGTATACAGGGTAGCCTGCAGTAATTTTCAGAAAGGTAGTTGAAGTTCTTCACGACAATGGGGTGATTGCCAAAAGTGCAAGCTATGAGTAGCCCTGCCATCAGTACGGACACACCTAAGGCAAAGCCCAAGCATATGGTAACTTGGACAGGCCCTAGATAAATTATCAGTTATGAGATATTTGCTGTCATCAACTTCACACAAGATGCACTAAATCCAAGTGACCTAGCGGACTTGAAGAAGCTAGTCCAAGTAGAAATGAGATACTGCTTGTACCTATTACAGTTCACTTGTCAGAATTATGAATCAGGTCAGAGCACATGGTACGCCACTGAGGTGACATGGTTTGTCCAGGTAGACATGCGGCAGTGGTTGAAAGCTGAAGAACCTCAGCCAAGTGATTTCCTCCCAGCTTACCCTCATCCATGGCAATGACAACCCAATGAGTTTCCGGACAACAGAGACGCGCATGCTGATGAGTGGGAACCCAAACCATCCCACTACTATGAATGGGACAAAGAGGTGGAAGATCACATGACCGCCTACAGATCCAGTGTGATCAGAATCGTGCTGAAGGATGAAACTGCCACAAAAGTCATGGCCACATGCACGTCAGCCACAGCAGACAAAGCGGCTTAACTGGTGTATCACCATCAAAGCAAGCACCAGACGTGGCCAATGCAGCCACGAAACAAAAACCGTACCTCTTTGGGTACTGGGAAACAAACAGTGTGAAGGCCCACTGCCTGCTTGATAGTGGGAGCAAAGGGGTGCTGCTATCCCCCAAGTTCACATGTGCCACAGGGATGAAAACATTCATCCTGGACCAGCCAATTGCGCTGCAGTTAGCCTGCATAGGCAGTCACTCCACAATCAACTATGGAACGAACACAACCATTAAATTTGGTTGTGAAACTTACGATGAGTATTTTGATATAGCCAACATCAAATATTATGACATGATCTTGGGGATGCCATTCCTAAGGAGATTCAGCATCACCTTGGACTTCTCAAGTCCAGGGACAATCTGCGTAGGGAATGATATCATCCCCACCAGCAAGGTATCATTCAATGCTAAGAAGCACCAAGCAAAGGCAAGGAACCGAGGGTAAACAGAATCACCTTGGAACCGAAGCCTGACCTGGCTCATTGAAGCCAGGAGGAGGAGTCACATAACGACTCATCCTCGAACTCTCCCTACACTCGTAGGGAGAGGCACTCCCACCTGACAATGAAAGCGATGGGAAAGAAGAAGGTGGCCCCACGTGCCGCGGGACCTAACAGATGCACACAGTGCCTAATGGCATCACCACATTCCAGAATCCCACTGGGACACCATCAGTGTCAACTTCATTGTTGAACTCCCGGAGTCTCACGGCTACGATGCAATCATGAACATCATGGACTTGGTAAGCCAGGTGTCCCACTTCATTCCAATCTCGGAGTGGCCCGCCTGTTCCTTGCACATGTCTGGAAGTTGCATGGGCTCCCAAAGCAAGTTGTTTCTGACAGAGGTCTGCAGTTTGTTGTGGAACTGACACAGGAGCTCTACTGCCTGCTCGGAATAAAGCTGGCTGCCACCACAGCATACCTGTTGGGTGCATTTATGCTCCTGCACCAAAATCAAGCATAATATATTCAATTATTGTATGGTGTTTCAATCTCTTCTCACATTGTTCTTGTACCATGCATTTACTCCTCTGATTATTTTCGAAAATTTCCAGTCACTCCCTATCTTTCCATTTCATTTTGTTATCTCTATTTTCACAAGCGGCTGCACCCAGCGGAGTTTGAAATGACATCGACGCGCGAGCTCTTGGGCGCTAAAGGGCCGGGTGCACGTATATGCCTTCTGAGACAGGATAGTGCTCCTCTCTCAGTGACAATAATTTCACTGAGAGAGGCGAGTAGTATTCCTTATATTTTCATAGCATGTTGACTGAAAATCATGTAGTGAATTTGATTCTAGGTATTGTATTAATATAACAGTGACAATAAATTCACTGAGAGTGAATTTGATTCTAGCTTTCTAAGAACTCTACCGAACCTTCCCTGCCATAACCCCGAGTTGCTAACAATACCATCCACAGGGCGATGGACAGATGGAACAGGTCAATCAGGAGCTAGAGCAATATCTCCACCTCTTCATCAATGAGAGGCAGGATTATGGGGAGGAGCTACTTCTACTGGCAGAATTCCAATACAACAACCATGTTCATTCTGCCACACAGAAGACTCCCTTCATGCTCGACTCCGGACAACACCTGCGGATGGGCTTCAAGCCATGCCAGGCAGAGTCCCGACTGGAGACAGTCAATGAGTTCCGAGACCGCATGGACTCAACCCTTTCAGAAGCCAAGTCTGCCTTGCAAAGGCCAAAGACGACATGGCAAGGTACTACAACCAACTGAAGCGGAACTGGAAGTGGAGTTGGAAATGGAGTTCGAACTTGGCATGGTGTGGGAACTGGAAAACAGGGTGTCCCCTGACAGCTAGGAATGTGTGAATCCAGAGTGCTTCCTTTGCAGTGTGTGAATTGCTGCAATGTACTCTGCTTCGGTTGTTGACAGTGCAACAATTGGTTGCTTCTTCAAGCTCCAAGAGACAGCCCTGCCACCTATAGTGAAAACATACCCCG
This sequence comes from Gautieria morchelliformis, assembly GCA_015179125.1. Taxonomy (NCBI): domain Eukaryota; kingdom Fungi; phylum Basidiomycota; class Agaricomycetes; order Gomphales; family Gomphaceae; genus Gautieria; species Gautieria morchelliformis. Next base: position 4,020 of record WHVA01000762.1, read on the forward strand.
ATATTGAATGTTGGTGTTCCTGTTGTAGAAACTCGGTTTGGGCAAGTAGGAAGTTATACGCCAGATATGAACGATGGGACTTGCAGGAGATTAATAAACTATTTAATGTTCTCCTCAGTGATAGTCAAGGAGGATAATCATAATGGTTATGTAATACAGCATATATGAGTATATAATATATACTATAAGAGTATTAATAACACATATAGGAATATATAGTAGTATTTATAAGGAGAATAATAGATGTTATTAGATGATTCTGTATATATTTAAACATCTTGAAGATATATATACATATGAGAGAGTATTAGACTACAAGATAGAGTAACAGATACTTGGAGAGATACTTGTAACAGATATGAGTAGGAGTATTAGTATGACTAGTTATAATGAGAGAGTATTAGACTACCATATGGAGTAATAGTAGTTGTGTAGATATTTGTAATATATATGAATAGTTATAATGATATAGTGTATATTAAAAGTGGGTAGAAAAAATAAGAAGAGGGGTAAAAATAAGAATGGGTGCTCTCGTCGGCGGAGCGGCCGCTCGGGGAGGGACAAAAGAAAATTTATTTATATCCCAACAATAAGATTGGCATGTACTTTCGTCCTCTTCTTTTCTATAATTTGAGAATAAAATGGGTGAAGCTACAGGTTATAAAAAGTTGTGAGCATCCGCCCAACACTAGTAATATAAAGGAAGCTACCTATTTAATATTCTACATGTGTTTCTCAGTTAAATATTACGAAAGTACACTATTAAACTCACCTCCTCAGTGATTGTCAACACTGAGGAGGGGAGGCTGTGCATGGGCTTGTTTCACTCACATATACGAAGTTCCGGCACTTAAGCGCCCTTCAGGCAATGGTGTGCCAGACTACGCGCCCATAGAACGTAACACGTTAGTGAACAGCTGCAGCTCAAAAAGGAAACTTGTCCACAACCACCCACAAAGGGTCGGTTGGACAGAACATGAAAAGGACAAGTAATACAGCCTCGAAAAAATCAAGGAAAATTGTAAAAGGCATAGAATGAATGTCAGCATAGTTTCAGGTCAAAATCGAAAGAAAGAACAGAAATGTTAGGTTTGAAGTCTGGTGCACATATGCACCCAACACCTGTGATGCCCACTATGCGTCAAATAGACCTCCAGGCCTAGGTGCAATCCGCCAATGATGAGGCACATACCCCTGGTGCCTTCAGGTAATGGAATACCCGCTTGACGGCCTCCCAGTGTGACCTGCCTGGGTTCTGCATGAACTGTGCCAGGAATGACACCGCGAATGAAATCTCAGGGTGCGTACCTAGGGCCCCATACATCAGGAAGCCGATGGCCTCCCTGTAGGGCACATTGTGCATGTCATCGAATTGGCGAGGGGTAGAGGGGGATTGTGAGAGCGAGAGCTTATAGTGGGGGTCGAGTGGTGTACTCAGCGGGTTGGCATCCTGTAGATTAAAACACTACAGGATCTTATCTATGTATGCACGCTGTGACAGTGAGATGGTGTGTAGCTTACGGTCCCACTTTACCTCTATCCCAAGTAGCCAACGTAGGTCCCCAAGATCCTTGATCTTGAGGACTGTGCGCAGCTTATCCTTAAATGCGTGGATTGCATCCTTCGAGTTACCAGCCATGGTGAGGTCATTGACATCAACTGCGATGATGAGTGAATCCTGACCAGTGTACCTGTGGAACACTGCATGTTCGGCCTTGCAGTGAGTGAAGTTGGTGCTACCACGTACGCTACCACCGCTACCACGTACACTACCAGGTACGCTACCACATAAGCTACCATGTACATTATGAGGTACGCTACCACGTGCGCTACCACATATGCTACCACCGCTACCACGTGCATTACAACGTACACTACCACGTACTCTACCAGGTACGCTACCACGTACACTACCGCATATGCTACCACGTATGCTACCACCGCTACCACGTACACTACCACGTACTCTACCAGGTACGCTACCACGTGTGCTACCAGGTATGCTACCACGTACACTACCAGGTACGCTACCAGGTACGTTACCAGGTACGCTACCACATGCGCTTCCAGGTACGCTACCACGTACACTACCACGTACACTACCACGTACGCTACCACGTGCGCTTCCAGGTACACTACCACGTACACTACAACGTATGCTACCACGTACACTACCAGGTACGCTACCACGTGTGCTACCACGTACGCTACCACTGCTACCACATACACTACCACGTACTCTACCAGGTATGCTACCACGTGCGCTTCCAGGTACGCTACCACGTACACTACCACGTACGCTACCACGTACACTACCACGTACGCTACCACGTGTGCTTCCAGGTACGCTACCATGTACACTACCATGTACACTACCACGTATGCTACCACATACACTACCATGTACGCTACCACATACACTACCAGGTACGCTACCATGTACGCTACCATGTACGCTACCCTGTATGCTACCCTATACACTACACTGTATGCTACCCTATGCGCTACCCTGTACACTACCATGTGCACTACCCCATACACCACCCTGTGTGCCACCCTGTGCACTACCCTTTACACTACCCCCTATGCGGTACGCTATCCTGTGAGCTACCCTGTACACTACCCTATAATGTACCCTGTGGGCTACTCCATACACTACCATGCTACCCCATATGCTACCCTGTATGGTACCATGTGCGCTACCCCATACACTACCCTGTCAGCTACGCGCTACACTACTCTGTGAGCTACCCTGTACACTACCCTATAATGTACCCTGTGGGCTACCTATGCACTACCCTGTATGCCACCCTGTATGCTATCATGTGTGCTACCAGACGCTACCCTGTAGGTTACCAGGTACACTACCCTGTGGGATACCTTGTATGCTACCCCATAGGCCACCCCATAGGCTACCCTGTACACTACCCAGTACACTACCCCATATGCTACCCTGTACGCTACCCTGTATGTGTCAGGGGACACCCTGTTTTCCATTTCCAGTTCTGACACCACACCAAGTTCCGACTCCATTTCCGACTCCGGTTCAGGTTCTGATTCCATCTCCGCCTCCGCTTTCAGGAATGATTCTCCTTCTGGCAGAACTTCCACCAGTTCTGTTCGCTTTGCCAATTCCACTCCAATTTCCGACTTCCACTCTTGGAACAGTGTCGGAAGTCAAGTGACTCGCGTAATAGGTGGCATCAAGGGTCAATCAAGGGTCAGGGAGGTCATGGGGATCCAGGGTTGATGGCGGGTGCCAAGTGTTGTCCCTGGCTGCGCATCGTAGTATAATATGGGCTCGCTGACATTGGGGGTCCTTAGACTTTTCTCTTCGGATTTCCCCTTGTGAGGTGAGAATCCCCTCTCTTGTATACTCTGTTCATTTATACATACTTCGGATTTCCCCTTGTCAGTTGTGTGGTAGTGTGATCTCCACAGTCAGCCAGGGTTGCCCTTACAGCAGAAAAGCCTCTCCCCTAGGAGGATGTTTATAAAGGTCATATATATGTATATATAGCTTAGCTCATCTATATTTCATAAAATATATCACAATTGAGGCAGTTGCCAGCATCTGTAAGACATGCTTAATCCTAGCCCCAAAGTTCTTTCTCACAGTCTGCAGCTCCCCCAGGAAAGGGTGTATACCCCATTGTCTAAACATCAATAGTTACATATCTTTGTACTATACATGCATATTATTTTAAACATACCTTCTAATCAGATCTCTCAACCATATATAATAATATAGTACAGGTATTGTCCATACTTGATTCTATATTCTGTGATTGTACATCTAACATGTTTCATGTATACTTTTAATATATAGTCATCCACATCCTCTCTGAAATTGCTCTGTTATATCAATACACACCATGCTTTAGCACATACAACCATATTTTTAAAATATCAGAACATTCAAAAAAATTTAGGATGTCCACAATATACAAGTTGCTCAAAATGATGGATTATGAATGTGGTTAGGGTTGATATTTTAAAAGATATCTAATATATCCTAGAAGAATATATATTGTTGTCAATGTGAACATCCTCCCTAGAGGACCGGCGGTCGTACTGCATGTTGCATTCGCCATAGGTGCGGTTGGAATCGGAGATAGTGACTCGGAGATCACAACCTCTTCCATGTTGGAAATACTAAAGAAATATAATATCGACACGGTGATTATAACAACACAATTCCAAACCCAAATCAACTCGTCGATATACATCCGAACGCATACACATCACAACAACTTATGCCCAAGATCACTGAACCCACACCCACCCACTTGATCCAACCCGATCCACACCTCCAATCATCCCAATATCACAGGAGCACACACCACACGCTGCTACAGTCCAGAACGCCCCTATAGACCCTTCCCAAGCACGCCGAGCCCGACCCAAGTGGCACACGCCCCAGAATCACGTGACCCAATCAAGGGATGCGACACGTCGAGCCGACCCTGCCTGTAGCTAGACCACGTCCCCTATCCACTCCCAAAACCCGTTCCCTTTCTCTGTTTTATACTTCCCAACCTAACTTGTACAACACCCGTCGATACTCCTATCAACGTCTATGTGCCGTTCCCCCCATCCCACCTTGCCTTTGTTCCCATTCCATGAATATGATGACCGCCAAGTACTAGCATTGACTGATAAATAGCTAGCTTCGTGTACCATATAGTAGCAGCGAAATCTGATTCTATTTACTATACATCGTACTAGCTAGACCTTTATAGTGTTTATCATAAGACACATACACCTGTTGTATGTGCAGATATTCTTGCTATTTCTGATTACCACTCAATTTATCTCACATCCAGAGATTAAATCATATTACTTTCGGTATTACTCTCAACACTAACAAGATTCCATGCACACGGCATACGACAGCCCCTCTTCTTACGTCGAGCCCAGAAATCCCGTCCCATATTTCTCCTTCTGACATGGATCCGGACGATCGTCTTTGAAATATGGAGGAGGAATTGAACCGGATGAAGACCGATGCTATTGAAACAGCCTTACAAACAATTTTGGCTAAGTTAGATATTACATATGCAGCCTTCCACTGTCTCCCTCACGGATCTGAACATTATTGAAGCCCCAGCGGACATCCAGCTTAGTGAAGTACCTAGCCCCGCGGAGTTGTGTGATAAGTTCAGAAATGAGTGGAATGGGGTAGCGGTTCTTGATCATGATCGCATTCAAAGCCCGGTAATCCTGCACACGTCTGAGCGAGCCATCCTTCTTGTTGATGGAGAACACCGGAGATGCCATGGGTGACTTGGAGGGGTGGATCCTCCCTGTATGGAGGTTTTCTGCTAGGAACGCATCGAGCTCTACCTGCTCCCTGGGTGACAGCAGGTAGACCTTGCAGTTGGTGGGCTTTGACCCCAGGCTCCAACTTGATGGCATGGTCCCACAGCTTCCGTGGAGGCAGGGCATCCAACGACTCCTTGGCAAAGACATCCTCGAACTCCCGCAGGTACTCTGGAATCTCCACCTCCACTTTATCATGCTTCCTGGAGGCTTCAGCGAGGCATTGCGAAATATTTCCGGTGGCGCAGACGTGTTCTGCTTCCGGTGGAAGGTTTATGTACAGCAGGCGCTCCCCCTCCGCCAGAGCATCTTCTGGACCGAGTCGGATGACGTCAGAGTCGGAATCGGAACCGGAAGTGGGAGCTGGTTCAAATTCCACTTCCAAATCCTCTTCAGCAAGTAGTGGATGGGGGCCGTGTCTGTATGAGTCGCTCGGTATTCCGCTGCTCCTGGCGCTCCCTCCACACTTCCGACCGACACATGTGACACTTGGCTGGGCATCGACTCATCAGCACCTTCCGAGTCTGCCAGTTGATCTCCGGGTTGTGCTCCTGCAGCCAGGTAAACCCGAGGATGATGTGCAAAGGAAGTGCGTTCAGTGTGCCCATCATAGCGGAAGTGGTGGAAATGAAATGCAGGATGAGTCGGATTTCGGAAAAGCGGAAGTAGCGGAAGAGAAGATGTCAGCAAAGTTGGCAAAGGTCAAACCCGCAACTCCGGTGGACTTTGATGGAGATTGTTATGACCGTCCATTTCCGATTTCTGACCACCAGTTCCACACACATTCCGCCCCTTGTTCTACTCCCTTGTTCTTTCGACTCTATTACTCAGACACTCCGGACCCGCTTCATCGTTCATCAAGATCATATATCCGGTCACCCTTGTAGTTTGTTGTCAGATATGTTTTCCGACCCCTTGTTCTTTTGCCATTGTTTTACCTTACCCTGAACCCCCCTTGTAGTCCCATTGTTCCCAATTAGTTAGTTCCCATGTATGTCTACCCGACTTCCACTCCCCCCGGAATGTGCTTAGTACCATAACATTACCTGTTGCTTCTGCTCTTTGTATAAAACCCTCTCATGTATGTCTCCATTTCTGCAATCAGATAATCATCTTCGATACTTGATTTCCTTCGCTCCATCTCCTGTTCTTAGCACAGCGAGTCTAGCAAGACCTTCATCTCTCCATCTTCCGTCTTCTGCCTTCCGCCTCAGTTCCGGCTCAAGTTTCGAACAACTCTTAGTTCAGCACCTTCCGGTTTCCGACCCATTTCCGAAATACTGAGGACGATAGTTTCATTGGGGGCGCAACCTATAAGTTGAAGCCGCTGTCCTTTCCAGTTCTGACTTAGCGGAAATCTCGATATGTAACAGAGATCAGGAGAAGGGACGCGCATTCTTCAACACATGCAGCATCTACTTCGCAATTGTCAGAGACCTCTTTCCGAATGACCAGGCTCAGATTCACTGGGCATTGTCCTTTTTCAAGTCGGACCGCCCAGCCCGTTTTGCAAACAAGGTGATCCGACATGAAGCAAAGGGCAAGGGGAACTACTTCCGGGACTGGGACGCCTTCAAGAAAACATTTTCCGACCAGTTCTGCCCGAAAAATGAGCAGCTCACAGCCCTTACGAAGCTCGAGGGGACCAGCTGGTACCAGGCCAAGGATCTGGTCGATGACTACATCGATTGCTTCCAGGAGCTCATTGACCTGGCCGAGTATGACGACGACAAGGTGATTGTCATCAAATTCCAATGAGGACTTGATCCGACACTCCAGAACCAAGTCGCGCTGCTTGGGGATGGAGCTCCGGATTTCGATGACCCAGAAGGGTGGTACCAAGCTGTGCAGAGGGTGTCCCGAAACAGGGAAGCAAATGAGGCCTTCGTGGAGACAACCCGGAACATGACACGCAGTTCCACTCGTCCTACTCCATTTGTGCCAAAACCCGTCATTCCCACATGGAAAATATTTCTGACGGTTGCTCCGCCTGATCCTATTAGGAACCCTATCCCCCCTCCCTCAAATAGTGGCCCTGCCCCCATGGATGTTGACCGCATGCGCGGACAAGGCAACGGAACTATCACCTGCTTCCGATGCCGACAGCCAGGCCACTATGCCTGCGAGTGCCCCCAAGCCTTAGACATCCGGCTTATGACCACAGAGGAGAAACTCGAGCTCCTTCCAGAGTTCCTCACACTCGCAGACATAAGCAGAGTGCCCACTGCGGAAGAAATTTCCGAAAATGCGGAACATGGCACATTGGAAGCGGAAGATGTGTCGGATTTCGTGACGCGCAGCGGGTGAGATGTGTGCCCCTGATACCTGTACATAACCGGTTTTCCTGTCTTGAAGTAGAGAATGAAAAGCCCCCACTCCCCTCACTTCGTACAGACCCACCAGATAAAGTCACACAAAAGCCGAATCCAACACCCCGTCCATCTCGCATCCGCCCTTGGGAGAGATGCCTCCCAAAGCGCTATGTTGTTGCTGCCACCCCTGGCACCAAGTCACTAGTCATTAAGGTGGAGATCCAGACGACAGATACGGTGGAAGTCAAATCCAGACCCGCCCTTGTCAATTGTGGGGCCACTGGTCAGTGTATGGACCGAGACTATGTGGAATGGAACTGACTGACCATGCGGAAGTTGCAATGTGCGATCCCAGTGTTCAATGTGGATATAAGCCCCAATGAGGCAGGGTCCATCACAGAGATAGTAGACACAACCCGCACCAACCGAGGACTCTTTGAGCCACAGGTCATGTTCTTTGGCCTCACCAACAGTCCTGCCACATTCCAGATGATGATGAATGACATCTTCCGTGACATGATAGCAGAAGGGGTTGTCTGCATCTACCTCAATGACATCCTCATCTTCATGAAAACAATGTTGGAACATCGGGAGGTCGTGCGGAGAGTGCTGGAACGGCTCCGGGAGTACAACCTGTGTCTCAAGCCGGAAAAGTGCGAATTTGAGCGGACGCGGATAGAGTATCTTGGGGTGATTGTGTCAGAAGGAAACGTGGAAATGGACCCAGTCAAAGTTTCCGGCATGTCAGAATGGCTTGTGCTGCGGAACAAGAAAGAGGTCCAGTCCTTCATTGGGTTTGTCAATTTCTACCAGCGGTTCATCGAGGACTTCACCTTCCATGCCCGTGCCCTCTTTGACCTCACCAAGAAGGGTGTTGGATGGAGGTGGGGGGAGCCGGAACAGGCCTCCTTTGACAAACTCAAGGAGCTGATCACTTCTGCCCCAGTCCTGATCTTTCCCGACGACTCTCGCCCTTATCGAGTCGAGGCGGATTCTTCCGACACAGCCACCGGAGCGGTCTTGTCACAGCAGTCATCGGAAGATGGTGGGGGGTGGCATCCAATTTCCTTCTTCTCTAAAAGCCTTAGTCCGGTCGAGCGGAACTATGAGATCCACAACAAGGAAATGCTGGCAATCATCCGAGCGCTGGAGGAGGGGCGACACTTCCTCGAGGGGGCTCTATGCCCATTTGAGATCTGGACAGACCACAAGAACCTTTAGTGCTTCCGCACGTCTAAGAAGTTGAACCGACGACAAGCACGGTGGTCCCTACACCTGTCCCAGTTTGACTTCATACTCCACCACCGCCCCAGCCGCACCATGGGCAAGCCCGATGCCCTATCCTGCCACACGGATCATGGAAGCGGAAGCAGGGACAATGCTGACATGACATTACTCCGCCCAAGTCTCTTTGCAATCTGCACCCTCGAAGGAGTGACTGCAGTTGGGGCGGAAGTGGACATGCTCTGGGACATCCGGAGGCAGTACCGGAATGGAGAGAAGGAGGAATCGGTGGTGAAGGTGGTGGAGGAACTGCAGAAAGGGCACTCACAGTCTGTACGGGCAGCAGAGTGGTCAGAACGTGATGGGCTGCTCCACTTCAGAGGCAAGGCCTATGTTCCAGGTGGGGCCGACCTCCACCGCCGCATCATGTCCCAACACCATGACACCCAGGTCGCTGGGCATGCTGGCAGGTGGAAGATGCTGGAGTTAGTGGCTCGGAACTACTGGTGGCCTCAGATGGCCTGCTATATTGGACAGTACATGAAGATGTGCGACCTTTGTCTCCGGACCAAAGCACAGCAACATCCACCCGTCAGAGGGCTCATTCCACTCGCAATTCCAGAATCCTGCTGGGACACCATCAGTGTTGACTTCATCATTGAACTCCCAGAGTCTCATGGCTACGACGCAATTATGAACATCGTGGACTTGATAAGCAAGGTGTCCCACTTCATTCCGATGCACACGACGATCACAGCTCTCGGAGCGGCCCGCCTGTTCCTTGCACATGTCTGGAAGTTGCATGGGCTCCAGAAGCAAGTCGTTTCTGACCGAGGTCCACAGTTCATCGCAGAACTGACTCGGGAGCTCTACCACCTGCTCGGCATAAAGCTGGCTGCCACCACAGCATACCATCCACAGGGTGATGGACAGATGGAACGGGTCAATCAGGAGCTGGAGCAATATCTCTGCCTCTTTGTCAATGAGAGGCAGGATGACTGTGACGAGTTACTTCCACTGGCGGAATTCCAATACAACAACCATGTACATTCCGCCACACAACAGACTCCCTTCATGCTTGACTCTGGACGACACCTGCGGATGGGCTTTGAACCACACCAGGCAGAGTCCTGACTCGAGACAGTCAATGAGTTCCGAGACTGCATGGACTCCACCCTTTCGGAAGCCAAGTCTGCCCTTGTGAAGGCCAAGGATGACATGGCAAGGTACTACAACCAACGCCGGGTTCCTGCCCCGGAGTACCAAGTTGGAGACAAGGTGTATCTAGATGCAAGTGACATCCGCACCACTCGCCCTTCGCAGAAGCTTGCCCACCGCTACGCCTCCGACTTCCGAACTCCATGTCCCGCCTACACCCCGTCTTCAACATAGTGAAGTCCTCCCTGTGTTTGAGGACCCAATTCCAGGGCGGAAGGCTCATCTCCCACCTCCACCAGAAATTGTAGATGTGGAAGAGCACTATGTGGTGGAGCGGATCCTGGACAGCCGGTTTGTGTGAGGATGACTCCAATTCCTCGTGAAATGGGAAGGGTATGGGTATGAGGAGGATTCATGGGTCCCGGAGCAAGATGTGTCCGCTCTGGACAAACTCCGTGAGTTCTATAGGACACACCCTGGTGCCCCTCACCGAATCCGCTCGCTGGCCTTTCAATCCCCCATGTCCCATGCTTCGAGGACGTAGCAGGCTAGAGGGGGGGTGATGTCAGGGGACACCCTGTTTTCAATTTCCAGTTCCGACACCACACCAAGTTCCAACTCCATTTCTGACTCCAGTTCCGGTTCCGATTCCATCTCCGACTCCGCTTTCGGAAATGATTCTCCTTCTGGCAGAACTTCCACCAGTTCTGTTCGCTTTGCCAATTCCACTCCAATTTCCAACTTCCGCTCTCAGAACAGTGTCAGAAGTCAAGCGACTCGCGTAATAGGGGGCATCAAGGGTCAATCAAGGGTCAGGGAGGTCAGGGGGATGCAGGGTTGATGGCGGGTGCCAAGTGTTGTCCCTGGCTGCGCAGTGTAGTATAATACAGGCTTGCTGACATTGGGGGTCCTTAGACTTTGCTCTTTGGATTTGCCCTTGTGAGGTGAGAATCCCCTCTCTTGTATACTCTGTTCATGTATACATACTCCGGATTTCCCCTTGTCAGTTGTTTGGTAGTGTGATCTCCACAGCCAGCTAGGGTTGCCCTTACAGTATGCTACCCTGTATGCTACCCTATGCGCTACCCTGTACACTACCATGTGCACTACCCCATACACTACATACACTACCCTGTGTGCCACCCTGTGCACTACCCTTTACGTTACCCCCCATGCGGTATGCTATCCTGTGAGCTGCCCTGTACGCTACCTTATAATGTACCCTGTGGGCTACCCCATACACTACCATGCTACCCCATACGCTACCCTGTACGCTACCATGTGCGCTACCCCATACACTACCCTGTCAGCTACACGGTATGCTACCCCATGAGCTACCCCCTGTACAGTACCCTATAATGTACCCTGTGGGCTACCTCATGCACTACCCTGTATGCCACCCTGTATGCTATCATGTGTGCTACCAGACACTACCCTGTGTGCTACCTTGTATGCTACCCCATACACTACTCCATACACTACCCAGTACACTACCCAGTATACTACCCCATATGCTACCCCATACGCTACCCTGTACACTACCCTGTACACTACCCTGTACACTACCATGTGCACTACCCTGGACACTATCCCATATCCTACCCCATACGCTACCCTGTGCACTACCCTGTATGCTATCCCACACACTACCATGTGCGCTACCCTGTGCACTACCCCATACACTACCATGTGTGCTACCCTGTGCACTACCCTGTGCACTACCCTGTATGCTACCCTGTGAGCTACCCTGTACACTACCCTCTAATATACCCTGTGGGCTACGCGGTACACTACCCTGTGAGCTACCCTGTATGTTACCGTATAATGTACCCTGTGGGCTACCTCATGCACTACCCTGTATGCTACCACCTTGTATGCTATCATGTGTGCTACCAGAGGCTACCCGGTAGGCTACCCGGTACACTACCCTGTGGGCTACCCTGTATGCTACCCCATACACTACCCCATACACTACCCATACACTACCCTGCACACTGTACACTACCCCATATGCTACCCCATATGCTACCCTGTACACTACCCTGTATCCTACCCCATACGCTACCATGTGTACTACCCTGTGCACTACCCCGCTACCTGGTAGGCTACCAAGTACACTACCCTGTGTTGTTACGATCGTTCCGCTCAACCATCTCCGCCACCTCCGGAACACCTCCACAGTACCTCCAACTCTATTCTGCAACCTCCGCAACCCACAACCTCGGCCCCTTGTTCTTCAGTACCCCTGGTCGACTCTACCCACCGGCCTCCGTACTCGACCCTGAACACAGCAAGATACCATTTCTGTATTTCTGTTTGTTCCGATGCCCATTGTACTTACGCACCTTTGTTCTTTTGCCATTGTTCTTACTCTACGCTGCACCCCCTTGTCATCCCCTTGTTCCGCATTAGTTACTTACCCCGTATGTCTATCCAATTCCCACTCCCTCAGGAATTTACTTAGTACTATACTATTACTTGTGCCTTCAGCTCTTTGTATAAAACCCCCACATGTATGTCTCCGTTTCTGCAATCAGACAATCAACTTCGATATGTGAATCCCTCCGCACTATCTGCTGCTCTTAGCAGAGCGAGTCTTGCAAGCCCTCTCTCTCTCTCTCCCTTCGATCCTCTGTCCTCCGCCTCTTCCGACCTCTGTCCTCTGACCTCCGACCCTCAGCTCTCCTTTCCCAACTTCCACCTTCTCCGACATCTGGAAGTCAAATCCAAAATCCTTAGGACGATAGTTCATTATGGGCACAGCACATAAGTTGAAGCTGTTGTCCTTTCTAGTTCCGATCTCTGGGATTTCCGATACGTAACATGTGTGGTATGCTACCCTGTGAGCTACCCTGTGAGCTACCCTGTATGCTACCCTATGATGTACCCTGTGGGCTACTTCATACACAACCCTGTACGCTATCCTGTGCACTCCCCCATATACTACGATGTGCACTACCCCGTGCACTACCCCGTGCACTACCCCGTGCACTACCCTGTGCACTACCCTGTGCACTACCCTATGCACTACCCTGTAGGCTACCCCGTATGAAACCCCATACACTACCATGTACACTACCCTGTACACTACCCCATATGCTACCATGTTTGCTACCCTGTGCATTACCCTATATGCTACCTTGTACACTACCATGTGCACTACCCCATACACTACCCTGTGTGCCACCCTGTGCACTACCCTGTACCCTACCCCCTATGCTATGCTACCCTGTACACTACCCTGTATGCTACCCCATATACTACCATGTGTGTTACCCTGTGTGCTACCCTGCACAGTACCCTGTGCACTACCCCCTACACTACCATGTGCATTACCCCATATACTACCCTATGCGCTACGTGGTACGCTACCCTGTGAGCTATCCTGTACACTACAATGTAACCTGTAGGCTACCCGGTACACTACGCTGTGGGCTACCCTGTATGCTACCCCATATGCTACCCCCTATGTTACCCTGTACACTACCATGTGGACTACATGGTACACTACCATGTGCACTACCCCGTACACTACCCTGTGCACTACCCTGTGCACTACCCTGTATGCTAGCCAGTATGCTACCACGTGGGGTCTGCAGCGTCAGACCCTCCCTAGCATCGACGAAGCTCAACCACTGGTCAGTCAAGCCAAATAGGTTGAGGAGTCTCGACCTGAGGGGTGACATGACCCCTTTGACTCAGGGCATGAGGGCCTTCAGCCACATCCAGACATCCATGAATTTTAGTATGATAGGAATAGAATGAATAATCCAAGGCCTAAGAATGGAATGCAATGTGAGGCCTATAACGAGGGTCAAGTGTGGAGGATGTTGCGGAACCAAGTCGGAGGTGGTGCAGAAGCGGCGTAGTTGGTCAAGCGACGTGGTTGTAACAACGTGGTAGCATACATGGTAGCATACATGGTAGCACAGAGGATAGTGTACGTGGTAGCACAGCACAGGGTAGCGCACAGGGTAGCACATAGGGTAGTGCATGGGGTAGTGTATGGTCGAGTGATGTGGTTGTTGGTCAAGTGACATGGTTGTAACAATGTGGTAGCATACGTGGTAGCATACATGGTAGTGTACGTGGTAGCGGTGGTAGTGTACATGGTAGCGGTGGTAGTGTACGTGGTAGCACACGTGGTAGCGTACATGGTAGCACATGTGGTAGTGTACTGGTAATGTACGTGGCAGCGGTGGTAGCGTACGTGGTAATGTACCTGGTAGTGTACCTGGTAGTGTATGTGGTAGCGGTCGTAGTGTACGTGGTAGTGTACCTGGTAGCGTACGTGGTAGTGGTGGTAGCGTACGTGGTAGTGTACCTGGTAGCATACGTGGTAGCGCACATGGTAGCGTACCTGGTAGTGTACCTGGTAGTGTACCTGGTAGTGTACCTGGTACCACACGTGGTAGTCTACCTGGTAGCGTACGTGGTAGCATACCTGGTAGCATACCTGGCAGCATACCTGGTAGCGTACCTGGTAGCGTACCTGGTAGCGTACATGGTAGCGGTGGTAATGTACGTGGTAGCCCACGTGGTAGCGTACCTGGGTACAAAACCCGACGCTCTCACTAGACTATGGGACGTCTACCTTAAAGAGGGAGGTAATGACTATGGCTCAGTCAACCCGCACAACTTCCGACCGATTTTCACTAATCAACAACTGTTGGAATCCCTCTGGGCAACTTGTCTGCTTCAACCCGTTCTCCGGCAAAGCATTGTGATGGACTCCGAGAAGCTTCATGCCGACATATTAGCCAACCTTGCATCTGACCCCATAGCCGCTAAGCATCTCAGTGATAGTTCCGACCCGAGATGGACGCAAACCAAGGACGGTTTACTCTGCCTCGATGGCCGCATATATGTTCCCGATGCCGACGATCTCCGGCTCCGAGTACTCCAGTACAAACATGATCATGTACTCTCGGGACATTTTGGTCCAAACAAGACCTTAGAACTCATCAGACAGGAATATACATGGCCCACACTTGGGTCTTTTGTTATCAACTTTTGCAAGTCCTGCACTACTTGCTTGCATTCAAAGTCACAGCGTCATAGGCCTTACGGCTCCCTGCAGCAGCGAGCAGCCTTGGAATTCCATCTCCATGGATTTCATTGAACAGTTGCCGGCGTCTTCGGGATTCACTGCGATCCTTGTAGTAGTTTGCCGCTTAACCAAACAGAGCATATTCATCCCGACCCACGACACGGTCACATCCGCAGACCTTGCCCGCCTGTTCATCTTGCATGTTCTCTCGAAGCACGGTGTCCCCAGCCCTGAACGGGACCTCACATCCTCCCGAGCCCGAGACTTAGCAGTTGACCTTGACCAGCTTCATGCTGCCCTGAAAGAGCAAATTAAATCCGCTCAATCTCGGTATCAGGTCTCGGCCGACGCGCGTCGTGCTCCGCTCCCGAGTTCGCGATAGGATCCTCCGCATTTGTCAAAGCACAGTTCTTCCGGACAACCCGGCCCTCGAAGAAACTGGCTGAAAAGTACCTCGGCCCCTTTGAGATTATCGGCCAGGCCAGATAACCTTCAGGCAGTCCACCCGGTCTTTCACGTCTCCATGCTTGAACCCGCAATCCCGAATACCATCCCGAACCGAGTTCAGTCTCCGCCACCTCCAGTCGAGATCGACGGCGAGACCGAGTACGAGATTTCCGAGATTCTTGATTCCAACATCGACCGACGCCGTAGACCCTGTAACCTCCTGTACCTTGTCCGTTGGGCTGGTTATGAAGGTACCGATGAAGAGACGTCATGGGTCCTTGCGACCGAGCTCAGCCATGTGGCCGAGATCGTGACTGACTTTCACTTGGCACCCCCTGCCAAGCCGGCACCATGGGTTCCCTGAACCCGAGCTTTGGCTCCCCGTTTCCTTTCTCTCATTTAATGGTCACTTTCTTAGTTAGACAAAAAACACAAAAAAAAACACTCTTTTGCTATGTTTTTTCTCGGCCATTTTGCCGAATAGCTACGCTTGTAGTTCTTGGCTTTCCCCTCTCTCCCTGTCTGTCATTTCACTTCCATTCCCGATCCCGATCCCAAAAACAAAAAGTACCAAGAAAAAAGATTCACATTAGTATAGAAAAACAACCAAAACATTAGTTAGTTGTCTTCTATAGTCTCATCCTCACCTGCTCCCGCACCCTCTTCCCCGTCATCCTGCTCGTCTTCCTCGTCCCCATTTTCCGAACCAGATTCCGAATCCGATCCCGATCCCGCTCCCGCCCCCCCTCTGCCTCATCCCTCTCCTTTCCTTTTCCCTTATCCCCTTCCTCCACTCCCTTTTGCCCTGAACCCGAACCCGAATCCACACCTGAACACCTAGCCACATCAAACCCGCCCCAATCCGAACGTGTCCCCATCCATAAAGACCCGTTCTTGGCCCCCGTGGCCCACAACTCCAACCGCTTGTTTAACCGGGAATTGTGCCGCTCGATCCGCTGCACAAAATCCAGTACGCCCTGAAGCAAATGGTTGATCCATTCAAGTTGCTCCTCTGCCGAGTCAACAGACCCCTCACCATCCGGGAGACCTCCGCTCCCAAAACCCGTCAGGCATTAAGCCCTTAATCCTGGCCCCTGATGGGCCCACACGGATGTCCACCGTCGGAATCGCTCCCGACGGTTTGACCAGCGACACCTTGGCCTTCTTCGGCCCCCGTCCCTCGGTCGCGTCCTCATCCTTCTGCTTCCGCTTCCCGTCCAGGAAGCTGCACCGGACCTTCCGGTCCACGCACTGCTGACACGCAGTCATTTTTCCGCGTAGGCACCGGGTCTGGCGACGCCTGCATGCATCACAAGGTTCACACTAAAAAACATAAGTCAAAAAATAACCGAACCACCCCGACCCAAGGACTCCCTCTTCATCAGACTCATCTGATTCCTCAGTCATTTTCCGTTTCCGAGAGCCTGAGGCTTTTGGCTTTCCCTTGGCCGCATTCCTCTTGGCTGCGTGCTTCATAGCAAGAATCCGCGCTTGCAGCGGTGGCTGAATCCAATGTGAACGGCTCAGGCGACAGAATGTGGATATTCTGATCCACATTGGCTTGTCAAATTGTTTCAGCTACCAACATTTCGATCAGTCGCTGGCGCTCATGTTCGAAAACTGGCCCTTTTAGTTTCCGAGCCTCATCGGCTTTTGCCTTCAAAACCCACCTCTCTTCCTCCCGAGCCTCCTCGGCTTTTCATGCCTCTTCGTATTTTCGCCTTCAGCAATCCGCATGGCTTCAGCCTGCGCCTTCTGTTCCGCTTCGGCTTCGCCTCCACCGTTTCTTCTCTACTGCAGCCTTGCGCCTGTGCAGTCCCGCTTTCTGCATTCTCCGCTCGCACTTCGCACTCCCACCTCGTCAACCTCGATAGGGATTTCATGTGTCTCTGACATTGATCCGTGAAATTGATGATGATGGGAGAAGACAAGAAGCAGAACGCGAAACAAAGCATATGTAACTACCCCGACACGGCGATTTCCGGGATCTCGCTCATGGCCTCATGGGTTCGGCCATAAGGGGGAGGTACTGTTACGACCTGTTCCCGGATCCGGACTGAAGCTCGGCTTCAGCTCTCATTCGGGAACCTCGGGTATATCTCAGCTTCCTTCGGGTTTCCCTTCGCACTTCCCATCACCCCTGATTCCCTTATTAACTAGTTTCCCGTTTGTCCGCCCCTTGTTTCCCCTGACCATTGATCCGATCATGTTCTCTGCACGGCCCTGCATGCTACTTTACTATATAGACCTCCAGTCCATGTACAGTAGCTCCTCATTTCAGATATCAAATTAGCTTATCGTACTTGAGACCCTTTGCTTGCTATCGAAACCCATATCTTGGCTTATAGCCAAGACCGATCCCAAAATTAGGGCGGAGCATAGAGTGGGCGCAACCCAAGAGGCTGAAGCCAAGCCTTCTGACCCGAAACCCAAGTTTCGGCCTAGTATAGCCGAACTGCGGTATGAACACAACCTTAACAGGTAGCGTACAGGGTAGCTCAGGGGGTAGCGTTAGCTCAGGGGGTAGCGTAGACAGGGTAGTGTATGGGGTAGTGCACATGGTAGCGTAAAGGGTAGCATATGGGCTAGCATGGTAGTGTATGGGGTAGCCCACAGGGTACATTATAGGGTAGCGTACAGGGTAGCTCACAGGATAGTGTACCGCATAGGGGGTAGTGTAAAGGGTAATGCACAGGGTGGCACACAGGGTAGTGTATGGGGTAATGCACATGGTAGTGCACAGGGTAGCACACAGGGTGGCATACTGGCCAGCATACAGGGTTGTGCACAGGATAGTGCACAGGGTACTGTACCAGGTGGTGGGCATGGTAGTGTATGGGGTAGCACACAGAGTATGTTATAGGGTAGCGTACAGAGTAGCTCACAGCATAGCATACCCCATAGCAGTGTATGGTGTAGCAAACAAGGTAGTGTACAGGGTAGCATATGGGGTAGCCCACAGGGTACCTTACAGAGTTGCATACAGGGTTGCTTACAGGATAGCATACAGAGTAGGGCACAGGGTAGTGTACTGGTTAACATACAGGGTAGCATCCATGTATTGTACTGGGTGGTGCAAAGCACCGAGGAGGTGCGGGCACCAAACGCCGCAGAGGAGTACAGACTGCACAGGACCATCGGACGTTGGGGAATGATGACAGAACACCATTCCAAGCACATATGCTCAATCAGCTGCCCCATACAGAGACAGTGGCCCAATCACCAAGAGTAGCATTTACGCTACGCAAGAGAAACTTAATTTATATTTTCTATTGAGCTCCATGACACGACCAGCTGATTACTATCTTGATACCATGTAGACAGCAGCTTTGTATAGCAGGTACAAGACTCTATTCCAAAGCCTAACACCTCTGTCATTACCCCCATCTTTTTCATGGCTTTATGCCTACAAATAGTCACCCCTTTAGTTACACATAGTTTTTCGACCCATTTACCCATTATCCTGAACACTGGTAGTTATCACTATTATAGTATAAGTAGCTACCACAAATGTATGGATTGATTATCCAGAATTTACTGTTTCACCCCCTGAAGTATCTGTAGTCTTGTTTAATAGCTACAGAACTTAAATGTCGATAGTTTTCTCCAATTCTTCGTTGGAAGTCTACTATTATTGTCTACTCTAAACTATCTCAAAAAGCAAAGCGTTTTGAGACAGCTGTCCTCTATATCGAGACCATTTCTCCATCGACGCGGTCACGTGCCATCAGTTCCAGACACGCCTCAGAGAGCTTAGTCAGCAAATAGCAAAAGGGCAGATATAGCGGTCCCAGCCGCTTGGGGGGAGTCTGGGTAGCCAAGGTGTAATTAGCTGAGCCAAGAAACCCCCTAATAACCAAAGCTTGATATTTTTCAAGGATATTTTTCACAAAGAAACCCTTAAAAAACTCTTAAAAAACCCTTAAAAAACCTTGAAAAACACTTTGAATTTCTTTACAATTTTCTGATATTTATTTTTACAATATTTCCCCGATTTTCTTGCCCAAAAAATTCTAAAAAAAACCGTAAATTTCATTAGAATTTTTACCTTTGGAAAACCTCAGTTTCTCAAGGATTTTCATACCAAAAAAAACCTAATAAAAACTTTAAATTTTTCCAAAGTTTTTGGCTATTTTTATTACAATATTTTCAAGATTTTTATCCCAAAAAATCTTGAAAAAAATCAAAATCTTTCACAGAGTTTCTTGATTCATAAAAGTCTCAAGAAACTTTGAATTTTTTTGTGTTTTTTTACAGTTTTATCACACTTTTTTGGGATTGAGAAATTCTTAAAAAAACTCAAAAATTTTTAAAGTTTTTTTTTATATACAAAACACTCAAAAAACTTGGAAAATCTTCAAAGTTTTTTCACAGTTTTTTGGACCAAAAAACCTTACTATGTCTCCAGTGATACACTAAATCTCTCTATTTTTCGATCTCTTACTCAATTCGACTTCAATTAGAAGTCTAATTATATCCTCATCACATTGTACTATTGATATCTCTTAGTCTTTTACACTGATCATCGTCCCAAACCTCCTCTTCTAGATTACTACCCCTTAGAAAGGACTGGGACTTCACTCGTGAGTCTTCACCTCCCACCTTCACCACTTCAGCCCCCTTTACTGAACCATGTCCTTTGCTGCACAAGGCATTCAGGCATTCACTGTGTTTGTACATGCTCAAACTGGAGTAAAAGAGAAAATATTTTCTATAGCACCACATATGCTGTATGGAGGCACTGGAGCTTGTGGCATGTGAGTGGAACAATGAGTCAAGACTATTTGACTGTCCTTTGGAAGGGACATGGAGATCAAGTGCATATGCAGGCGCATATACATTGGATCTCAAGGAAGAAACTGATCATGCTGACTGGCTGCAGGGCAAGGACAGTCAATTATGGAGCTATTACATGTTGATGCTTTTACCATGATTTGTAATTGCCCCCTACCCTGTCCGAATGAGCTCACGGGATCTTCCATCTAGAAATAATAGACAGAAAATAATTTCTTTTCTATAAATACAGTGACCTTACTGTATGTTACTCTATCCAGAAAAAACCCTTTGCACTCATTTGCATACACTCGAGTTGGCCCAGAAGCTGATCTCAAGTCGTACTCACTATTTCAAACAGTGTCAAAGATCATATACTAACTAGATATTAGCTACTTGCTTTACTATTTGGTTTTATAGACCTACAAATTCTATGGAAAATTAGCTGCACTCGACAACACTTGCATCCCTGAGCCAATCACTTGGTTCAATATCAGTTATACATCACTGATCAAGTACTAGAGGATAGCCGCCCACTGCATTATCATATCTAGGTGCCCAGAATCACCATACCCATCAGGATGATGATTCTAACACCTTTGAGTATTCATTTGTTCCATCAATAAAACCAGATAAAATACACAGATATTTCAAGAGATTAAAAAAGTCTCATGGTCTCCCAATGGCTCAAGCAACTACATATTCACCTCCTCACCCAAAGCACGATACCCACAAATTCAGGGACATCAAGCAAAAGCTTGGATATGATAATTGAATCTCTTGGAAGAGAGAACTTTTGGCTACATCCCAAGACAGAGGTCTCCACCCCACAATTCTCAGAATTGATCTCATCCCTTCACTGGCAAGCATGAATGTCATTATGACATCTGGGATACTACATATAGGCACCATCCCACTTGATCAAACAATCACTGAGTGGACCGATCGGAATGACGCTGTATACAATCAGATCTTACTTTGCATTTCACCCAAGTTACAGACAGCCATTGGTGAAACTGATCAAGCTAAGGATGCTTGGACTATTCTCACAAGAAAGTTTGAATCAATTGACCCTATCAAGATCAGCATTGTCAGGAGCTGATATGAAAACTACCACATGATAGAAGGACAATCTGTGATCACATACATAACAACTATGAAGGAGTATAGGAATCAACTCAAAAAGATGGGTGAAATCATTTCTGATCCCACCCATGCTGCCACCATACTCAGAAACATCCCTGAGTCATGGAGATCATCAGATATTAGAATGATGACATGCATCCCTGATGAGATCGAGACTAGACTCAAGGCTCATGAAGCAGACCTCCGTGCATTGGAAATTTCAGACCAGGCCACCACATTCATTGCAAAACCAAACCCAAACAAGCCTGAACCACCTAAACCACAGACTAATAACTCGCAGATCATACACCCCCCAACCAATCTAACTTGAAGGGGTATTACACATGTAATAACTGTTATGAATAGGGAAATTGAACTTTACATTCATATGCACCACTAACAAAGTCCTAACAACCTTCTGGCTCTATGTCTACACCCACATGCAATCCCAGCGCACTCTAGGGCATGCACGCGCACTATCACTCACGCACACCTCTAACCGGTGACTTTGACCCTGAGCCGGGTTCCGGGGTCGACTGAGGCACAGATACGAGATGGAGCGTGGAAGGCGCTCCATCATTCCTGATACATATATTAAACTCCACATGATAAGGTACATACTCAAGCACCGGTGCGTACATCATGCACCGGCGGCACTTGTTCACTCCACAGCCCCCTTTCCATCTCTATCTTAGTATAGCTTCGTTCCAAGTAGTTAAATAGCTAGCTACTGTACAATAACAATCCAGGCAGTTTAATCTCCAGTTTCTACTCTTGTTGCTGGCTTGCTGAAGCCACAGTTCCAGGTATTTTGACTGAATGTTGTTGACAGTCAGGTGTTAGCTGTAGCTGTCGCTGCACATGGTGTTAGTGCATACAACCGTCATGGATTCCCCTCTCTATTCTCTCTATATCTCTTTACGAACCTCACGATCCCATCATGCATACGCAACCCCATGTCAAGATTGGTTTTTAGGCGTTAATATCGTGTATTAGCAAACACAGCGAGTGCCCAAATAACTTGTGCAAATAAGTGTGCCGTTCGGTGAAGAAGGTGAACCAATAAATGTTCAGAAGATAAGCGGGCTGCCCAAACGGAGCTTGCCCTATCTACAGTTGTAGCGAAAGAGCCCATGGCACTCGACGATGTAACATGCAAGGTGTCACAGAAAGGTTGTTTAAGTAGCAACAATCCTTTCGCTGGCGAAGGCACTCCTTCGGAGCCCTTTGCAGACAGCACAGAGAGTAGTTCGAAGCTAAGGTAATGAAGGTGAAGTACGAAAACACACCAGTGGTGCTCAAGTCCTCCTCTGGTCAAAGATAGGAATCTACAGGAGATGGCTCAAGACGATGATCACAGTGAGGTCAAGTTTGCACAAGATAGACGTATGATAATTGAACTGGGGAATATACATGTGAATGTAGACTACTTATATCGAATGCTCATGTGATATTGGCGAATGGGAAAGAGGCCGTCAGGAGTCAGGGTTGGATAAGGGTGCGCAGTCAGGATACAGAATAGATGAAACACGTATACAATAGAAAGAAGGAGGAGTGCAAATGTGAAATGACAGGGAGAAAAGAGGATGAAGGCACCTATGTACAAAAACACGCCTCGCGACCTGCATATATGTTACCCTGCACGGACTCTTCGTCTGCTAGGTTGATCCCACATGATCTACGGTTAGGACATTCTGCGAACACATCCCGGCCATATGAACACCTAAAGGGGTTGCATTGGAAAGATGATGGGGCCAGTGATGGATCATCACGCCGGGTAGAGGATGTTGATCGCGTTTGATGGCGTGCCTGCTGGCAAATGATGCGAGCAGTGAATGGTCGTTTGGCAAATGTGGCGAAGGGCGAACGGAGAGAACATAGAGGAGGCATGGTCGAAGGGAGGGGCGAAGCCGAGTGAACATGGAGGAGTGGTGAAAGGGGAAACAGCGATAGCTGGGTGCAAGAAATACATGAGTCGTGACAATCCGACCATAGGAACATCAAAAGGGGGTTGAGCCAGGGAGGTGATAGGGCCAGTGATGAACCACCAAGCGGGTCAAAGGACGACGATCGTGCTTTGATGGCATGGCTATGGTGAATGATGTGAACAGCGAAGACCAATCACCGAACTCAGTGAAGGGCAATCGGAGCGAACATAGAGGTGGAGTGAGGAATGGGAGGACAGAGCGACTGGGTATAGGAAATAAACGCGTCATGACACCCCTCCGGCAAGGCTTTCTACAATAACTGTGGTATGAATGGCCATGCAGCGGCAAGGTGTTATGCACCTGGAGGCGGGCTTGAAGGTCAAGCACCTTGGATGAAAAATAAACAACCCTTGAAACCCACCTTCTCTAAACCCAACAATGCATTCTCATCAAATACCACAAGGATACCATCATCTAGTACCACTGATGATATAATCAGATTAGCTGAACAACAGTTTTCTGATCTGATGATATCTGTGGTCATAGTTAAGGGGGATGCTCGCAACTTTTTATAAATTACATGTAGCTTCACCCATTTTATTCTCATATTATAGAAAAGAAGAGGGTGAAAGTATATGGTAATTTTATTGTTGGGATATAAATAAATTTACTTTTGTCCCTCCCTGAGTGGCAGCTCCGCCAACAAGAATGCCTCTTCTTATTTTTTCTACCAACTTTTAATATACACTATATCATTATAACTATTCATATTAATACTCCTTTTGTCATGAAAATATCAGTAAGCCATCACCACCATCACAACCCATCCAACCACCGCATATACGCTGCCCCACGTCTCACATACACTTCCACTCGCACCACCCACGTCTACCCAAGCCCACACACGTCCGCACGACACATCACAGCATTCCCATCGCTCCACTGATTCGACCCTGACCCAACACCCACGGATCCACCCAACACAAGTCGAAGCCCGAGCCCGAGGGGCATTGATCCACAGAGGAGCTAGTTGTTGAACCGCATGTCCACATATCTTCCATATATCCTTCCTTCCTAACCACAACTCATATTTCTGATACATATGACTACCTACACCCATTCCCATTCGATAGACCAGTCTCTTAGCTACCGCTGCTTCCGGACCACCATACCCCTGAGTCCAGACACCAGAAGTCGATCCACATGTCCATCTTCCGCTCTTCACACCGCAGCACACTACGTAGTTAGATAAATAGTTCAGCTCGTGTATCCACATCCCCCAGTCAATCAGAACTCACGTTGAACCACACTGGTATTTTGCGACGCACAGAACTGCGTAGTTGTTGCTGAAAAGGATACACACATTGTGTTTCCTCTATATCTTCATTTCTATAAATCCACTCGATTCGACTTCGAGCCGAAGTCTGAATCTAAATCACTATTCTATCCACTATCAGCTGCTCTTAATCTTTCACACTTTTCATATATATTACAAATATCTATCCGAGTACTATTACTTCATATTGTACTCTAATACTCTCTCATTATAACTATTCATACTACTACTCCTACTCATAACTGTCAGAAGTATCTATCCAAGTATTTATTACTCTCTCATATGTATATATATCTTCAAGATGTTTAAATATATACAGAATCTTCTAATAACATCTATTATTCTCCTTATAAATACTACTATACCTTCATATATGTTGTTATTAATACTCTTATAATATATATTATATACTCATATATGCTGTATCACATGACCTTTTTGGTTATCCTCCTAAGTCTAGAAATCCACTACCTGTCGAAAACATCTCTACAGTCATTCTCAGCACAGGAACTACTATACCTTCATCTCCTGAAGAGAGAGCCATCTGGCTGATTTATTCAGCCACCTCCAGCCACATCTCCAGAAACAGATCATTATTCCACAATATGCAAAACATGTCATCAGTCAAAATTGACATAGCAAATGGAGAGTTTACTGCGAATCAATGTGGTACTATCAGGATAAAAATCCTATCTGGTCCCCGATGGGAACTCGAGGACATCTGCGTCACCCTTGTTGATGTCATATATGGCAGATGCTCACAACTTTTTATTACCTGTAGCTTCACCCATTTTATTCTCAGATTATAGAAAAGAAGAGGACCAAAGTATATGCCAATCTTATTGTTGGTCTATAAATAAATTTTCTTTTGTCCCTCCCCGAGCGGCCGCTCCACCGACAAGAACGCCTCTTTTGATTTTTACGCCTCTTCTTATTTTTTCTACCCACTTTTAATATACACTATATCATTATAACTATTCATATATATTACAAATATCTACACAACTACTATTACTCCATATGGTAGTCTAATACTCTCTCATTATAACTAGTCATACTAATACTCCTACTCATATCTATTAGAAGTATCTCTCCAAGTATCTGTTACTCTATCTTGTAGTCTAATACTCTCTCATATGTATATATATCTTCGAGATGTTTAAATATATACAGAATCATCTAATAACATCTATTATTCTCCTTATAAACACTACTATATATTCCTATATGTTGTTATTAATACTCTTATAGTATATATTATATACTCATATATGCTGTATTACATAACCATTATGATTATCCTCCTATGCACCCAAGCTGAGTCCAACTTACTCTCTGTTGGATGAATGACTAATTCCAATATCATCATACATTTTGGAACCCACATGTCATGGTTGATCCTCAATAGAAAGGATGCAAGGAAAACACCTATGTTGCTATCCCCATCAAACCCAAGGATGAAACTGTCAACTTCATCTCAGAATCCTCTGGCCCAGGCTTATGGAACTACAGACTCACTCATACAAGTTATCATGTTATAGAGAATATGAGAAAGCTCCAGATGGTTGAGAACTTTAACCCTGGAGTTCATTATGGATCACAACCACAATGTTTGAGTTATCCATATGGCAAGCAGACTCACTCTTCTTTTCAGAAAGTTGAGAATCTACCTGGACACATTGGAGATGTTGTAGTTTCATATTTAGGTGGCCCCTTCAAGGCCTCTGTAGGGAACTTCAGGTATTTTATCACTTGTATCAATCTCAAGACGAGGCTGGCCAGCATCGATTTTCTCAAGAATAAAAAATTCTCTATGATCATAGCATCTTTCAAACTCTACATGGCATGGCTACTATGTCAAAAGAATGCCACCGTCAAGTGAATTTGAAGCAATGATGGGAGAGAATACATGGGGAATTCAGGATTCAAGTGCTAAGTCAAAAACTTTCTCAGGCCTACCACAACATCCAAAAACCAAAATTCCTCATTCTCCTATATACACACTAGCTACACCACTTCTTAGTGGATCACTGACAACAATCGGCGACAGCACTAGGCTCCTACGAAAAAGAAGCCTCCAAAAGATCGATGCCGCCGAGCGTCGACCCACAGGTGCCTGCCACGTCAAAAGCCAGAGCGAGACAAATACTGATCGATGGAGACCTGAAAGGGGGACAGAACGCGCTTACACAGTTGACCGAACAGGAACTAGTAGCAAAGGCGAATGAAGCTATTGATAATCTGGAGGAAGATCACAGCCAGACCAGCATGGCATTTGTCAGAGCCAAGAAACTAACAAACGGCGGAATAGTCTTCGACCTAGAAACGGCGGAGGCGGCTAGGTGGATCCAGATGAACAAAAAAGTGTTCCTCAACAAGTTCAGTGGGACAGCCATGATAAAAGACAGGGCCCTGTCGGTCATAGTAGAATATGTGCCCCTAACCCACTCACCGGATGCGCTGGCAGAGGTGGGGAAAATCAAACGGGACTCGAAACTACCAACCAGCTCCCTGATCTCAACCCGTTGGATAAAACCCATACACTGAAGAACGACGGGCCAAACATCCACCCACATTATAGTGGAGTTCAACACCATGGAGGCTGCAAACCAGAGTATAAGAGACAGACTGATTATAGTGGGAAAGAGAACGTGGGCCAGGGGGATGAAGAGGGAGCCGCACCGCTGCCTGAAGTGCCAGCTATACAATGTGCGACACATCACAGCAGAATGCAACAGCCAAGAGAAGTGCGGGACCTGTGGGGACGAACACAGAACCGCCGATTGCAGGAGAGCGACCCGACGAAATTCAGATGCGTTAACTGCAACGCGCAGGGACACACGTCATGGGATAGAACATGCCCAATGTTCAGGGCAGCATGCACAGCGGCAGAAAAGAGCGAGCCGGAGCATACCTATAGGTTTTTCCCAGATGAGCACCCATGGACATGGGAGCAGCAAAGAGAAGTGGAAGAGGCAGTCGACGCAGGGGAGATACTGAAAAGAGTCAGCACCCAAGAAGATAGAAGGGCTCGAGCGGCGGAGGAAGAGGTGAGCAGGGGGAGACAGATGGGCGATATCAACGAAAACAGGCGGCAAAGAGAACAAGAAAGCTCGCGATACAGACCCAGGATGGAGAGCAGAGGAAGCACCAGAGGGGAAGGGCGAAGGGCGAACCCCAGAGTCGGACACAGGGACCAAGGGTGACACAAACACCAGCCGGGAGAGGGCAGGCAGAGCCGACTAGACGACTACAGGATATGGAGCAGCCGCGAACGGCCCCAGACAGGACAGCAAACTGTCGGTGACAACAGCATGCTCCAAGGATGAACACAACAAACCAACAGAAAAAAACTTGAGAATCAGACAGCAGAATGTGAACAAATCACTAATGGCAACGGCGGAAATGCTAGCTAAGTGCCCACCTGACCGCTATGACATCCTCGCAGTTCAAGAACCATACATTGACTCTTTGGGAAACTCTAGAGCCACGCCAAATTGGTACTCGGTGTACCCAAAAACGCACTTCCAGGACAAGGGAAAGAGGACAAGGTCGATGCTCCTAGTGACCAAGAGAATAGCCACAAGCGCATGGGGGGCAGAGGAGTTAGGGCCGCTGGACGTCACGGCAATAAAGCTGAAAACATGCATAGGTAACGTGCTGATCATGAACATATACGCTGACTGCGCACAGTCTGATAGTATAAGAGCTACACAACAATACATGCAGAGAAAGGCGACACAAGAAGGGGTGCAAGGAGAGGAGATAGAAGAAGTGATGTGGTTAGGAGACTTCAGTAGGCATCATCCGATGTGGGACGAACTACGAAACTTGCACCTCTTCACCAGAGCCAACTTGGATGAAGCACAGGTCCTGCTGGATGCGATATCGGAGCACGGAATGCATATGGCACTGCCTAAGGGCGTCCCCACACTCAAAGCAATGGCCACGGGAAATTATACTCGGACAGATAATGTTTTCATCTCATCTCTATTAATAGAAAATCTCACCAGTTGCCTAACAGTACCCGAAGACCGACTGCCAAAAAGCGACCACTTCCCCGTCGACACCACACTCGACGTGGCCGTCAAGGCTAGCACGCAGATCCAGAAACCCAACTACAGGCAGGTCAACTGGAAACAGTACAACGAGAAGCTGGACACAAAACTGCGGAGCGAGATAGGAATGCCAACACCACTCACTAAGCAACAGCTGATGTGACGGAGTGGGTGTGGCCTTCGAATGGTGCCGAAATGACCTCCCCAGTGTCTGCATTCCACACACGGATCGTGTTGTCACGAGACCCGGAGACGATGCGCTTGCCGTCCAGCGAGAACGCCACCGACAAGACGGGCTCGGTGTGACCTACCAGAACGGTTTGAATTGGTAACCACGTCGTCGCTTTCCCAGTCTCGATGCGGAGTAATCGTGGAAATCGTGGGAGGTAAGTCTCGCATAGTTTCGACCTTTCAGGTGCAAACGGGAGTGCCGACAAATAGAGATGGGGAGCACTCTGGGATATTACACTCCCAAACGCACATACAAAATTGCGGGTATCCGTTACAAATGCTGTAATGTCATTATCCTTAAGTTCATTAGACTCATAGCGGAGCTCATAACAACTTGGGGACTCACCCTACTCCAGCCCATTATTGACGAGAGCGCTGCTGATGCATTGGGGACCTTCTTGACCATACTCAAAACTTCAAGCCAGTAGAGTAGCTTAGTCTCGAAGAACTCCTTGACCTTTGAACCTATGCCCGGCGCAAAGGTGGTGGCGCGAACATGGTCCGCCCAAAAACGGCAAGAGTAGGAAAGTTGTGAGGATATATACTTATTGGTCCGTGTCGCCAAGTCGACAACATCGTCGTTGCGCAGATGGGAAGTTTCAAGGTGACAAATGTTGAAACAAAGTTCATCCTTCATTATGCGCAAGGATGAGAGCGCAAGGCCTTCATGGTGTAAAGATGTATCGATGTGGTATGGTCCACTCCGGTCGCGATCTGTCAGGAAGTCACGAAAAGACGTGTGCAGCAGGCTGATTGGGCCAGATTCTTGAGGGGGAAGGCTCAACAGAGCGCCCATGGGTTTAACTATATCATGAACCTCGGTACCCGACTCATCTGGATTGCACAGCTTCTGCAGGGCAGACATCGACAGCGGTTCTCTGGCAGCCAGCATCCAGCCCATCACCAAGCGAAAGCGACACTTGATATCGTCCGTCAAGTCATTGCCATCTCCGAATATCTGCGTGAGGATACCGAGATATAGGTTATCCATCCCGCGGAGGTTCTTGACTAAAACCTCCTCCAGTTGCTTAACAGGATTGTGACCACGCTTCCCATCTCCTTTGACAAATCAACAAGCAGTGGACGCCCATTGAAAGTGACCTTCAGATTTCTCCACTAATAATCGACACCAGCCATTGTTGGGCCACTTGCGCTCGAGGGCCGTAATGTGACGCAATTGAGCTTTCACAAAGCGGGTGACAGCATCAGCAGGGTTCGGGTCAATATCCTTTAAGGACCTGGAAAGGATGTGCGTCTTCCCCAGAAGGGCGTCCAGGATGTCATCTTCGGCGCGGGAAGTGATAAGAAGATGGAAATTAGACGGCAATTGTGCAGCTTCCTTGCCCAGGACAGACAAGAGAGCTTGGCGAGATTCCATATCTCCGCTCTCGTCCAATGCATCAATAACGATTACGCTCGGTCCAACGGCGGTTAGGTCCTTGGAGGGGTCCAGAATGAACTTTTGGAACTGCTCACGAGGTACGCGTGTGGTCCGAAGTGATTTCTGCTCCCCGACCACTTTCAGCAACGATGATTTTCGTTCTGGATCCAGATCAGCCAGATCACGAGCAATCGTGCTAAATATATTGTCGGGGGATCGCTGTGCCTGAAGAGCGCGGTCAAAAAAGTACGACGACCCAAGACGTTTGATGTTGCTAAATCGTTTAGCGACCTCGTGGGCGATGGCAGACTTGCCGGCACCTGCAACATCGTTCAAGAAAAATATACGAGGGTTGGCCTCGCTCTCCTGGTTGGCCCAATCCCAGATCTCCGCAATAACTGTCTCCCGAGTATCCCGAAGACATCCTTTGTCAGGATTGAACCTGGCACCGCCTGCATAGGGCATGTCAAGCAGAAGAACTCCCCCAGTTGGTTGCAAGCTGTATTAGGCGCGGGAAAGATCTCAAACCAAAAAACTCACAGAGGTCGCCGACGACATTCAGAACACGTAGTACAGTGATTTCAGTATGAATCACGGCATGTTGTTGTAAATCCAACTTGAGTTTGTTGAAAGATTCCTGGTATTGTTTGACCTTGCTGTCGACATCCGACACTAGATTTTTCGCGGTTCTTTTCCCTGAACAAAGATCATAAGGTATGGCCATCTGACAGCGGGTCCAACATACAGAAACCCTCTGTTTTTGCGTAGGCGCGGACAAAGTAGCTGCACTCTAACGTCTGTTGTGCCAAGGCTAAGATAATTGGCTTCTGCGATTCAATTTTCTCCAACGGCTCTGCCAGATGGACGAATGCATAAGTGTCTCCAATAATTTTCGCCAGGCCATGGATGCTATCGTCCCGGTCCATCTGAGCAATGATCGTCTAAATAGAGTCAACCCCAGATGTCAGTTATATCTACCATGTCCATGAGTGACCCGGGAGAACCCCGGCGTTTGAACTATACCTCTGAGGCCTTATCCACAATACCGGTAAAGAGCCTGATATTTTCCACGAGGGGAGCCCAAGATGCCGATATTATATTGAAGGTATCCATGGCGGAAGTGGCGACATCGACCCCAGCCCCTGCATCAACGATTAGGGACTGCATCGGGTTCATATCATCCACCACTTTCGCACCGCTGACTGCTTCGCTCAACTTGGCCTCCTGCGCCTCGTCGGACATCGCGAAAGACGAAATGGTGAACTCTAGGATAGTCTGAACCTCATGCATCTTCCCTGCCTTATCTGATTTTTGCAGTTTGCGAGCAACGGCTGCTGTGTTCGATTATTACACGTGCATTGTGTCGATGAACGAAAAGGACTGACCTCCAGTTCCTCCTTCTGCAAGCAGCAACTCAACCCGTTCCCTCGCACCGCCTATGTAGTCATCACGTGTAAAGATACGGTGCCTGTAGACTTCGATTCCTAGTACGGAAGACCCATGAAAGTCCTTGCTGGGCATGGATTTAAGTCGCGTGAAGATAACGTTGGAATTAAACGCACAAATAGAGGGACTCATTCCACGAGGCAGCATTGCCTCTCGCAGCTACCGCAGTCTTCTGGATATCCTTATCGACACAGAGTTTTACGTAGTAGTTACCAGGACGTTTGCAGAACAGTCCGACATTGGGAAGGTGATCGCATTTCAGGTCTGTTGTCGATCGGCAAGAGTCAGTATGCAATAGGCAGCGCAAACGAAAGAGTCTTTCCAGCAACTTTAATTCCCGCAGGAATACTTCGGGGTGGAGAGTGAACAGTTGGCTCACTAGAGAAGTGATCGTGGACTTACGGTGCTGTCACAGTGCCCTCGACATTGTTCATAGTTCGCAGTGTTCAAGGTGGATGGTAGATGGAAGAAGACGACGAGCGGCGCAGTATCATACCAGGACTCCATACTTGGGATCTGCCTGTCATCGAAGTACAGCTCCAAGGCCCACCACCTGTCACTACTTATAGCACCATTGAATATTAGGCCCACACCGCACGTGTGGTCTAGGCCTAAGTTCTTTTCTCGTGGTGGTTCTATTCCGCCAACTATTTACTTCAGCTTGGCGTCAGGTGTGGACCTGCATGTGTCGTCGACACGTCTGGCTCATCAGCCGCTCATGTCATCCGGCGTCAGCCGATCTCAACACCGGAGCAACCAGCCACGGAACGATCAAACCACTCGTACTCGTCGTCGTTTATATTTTGTATTTAAATATTTATGCATAAATAAAATACCACAAATTTGTTAAAAATAAGGACCATTCGAATTTGAAGTTGCTTCGACGTTTATCCCACTCCCGGAGGCTCGTGATCGTCGTCGGACACGACGGCCAGGCCACCATACAAATAGCTATGCATAAATATATAAAGATATGTCCTCCCTATCTTCAGGCACACTAAAGTCGACGTCGGTTGAGCGGACTAGTCGGGTCACCCTTACGCTTCGCAAATACGTCTGGAATTCCTTGGAGCTTAAGTAACAAAAGTGATATGAGTTCGGCGCAAGTTCCCATGTCGAGATCCGGGCGTAAAAAACATTACAAAAATCCTGACTCCTGAATGGACCACGATTTAAAGGTAACGGGAAAATGGTCCAGCCATTCCTCTACCGCCAAGTCACTCGGTGTGTGGCGATGGGTCGCTGAACATTAGACACATGTACTCCTTTGATGATAGGAAAAGCTCGCGCTCGGGCTCTCGGTATCTCTATCCTTGCTGAATGTGTCGATATCAAGATCACACCGTACGGCTCTGGCTGTTTGCGCGGCTCGCCATCACCAAATTCTTCGACAATCATGTCCCCAGCACGCCGGAGCACAGCATGGAAACTCCTCATCCGAGTATTTGGTTGTGGTGTGCCATTCAGCTCAACACTCCTATGCCCGATGTCCATCAAAAATTGGCAGAGGACACTCACGGACAAGCTGAAACATCGCCAGGCTTTCAAGACAAAGACACACGTGTAAACAGATTATAAGTACTGACGAAGTTTGGATTGGGCTAACAATACTACCAATGCTCGGAAGCGTATGCTGCCAGTTGTCCTTTATCAGTTAGTACAAACGACCTGGCCGAGCAGTCAATTACGCTTAAGATCTATCAGAAAATCTAAGAGTGAGTAAACTTTGAGATAACAGGAGACCATGCCAACGTACTAATCTGGCTATAAGGTTCGCCAGACCACAAAAGAGTATAACACTGCCATGAGCATATTATTTCAGCTCGAAAACTAGTGATTCAATGATTGCATGCAACCAACACGTAGCACAGAAGGCCTATAACGACCGGTCAGCTTGGAGCTACTACATCTACTACCATCAGTGTGAGAGAGCTTACCCTGCTGTAGAAGGACCCGAGTGAATGACTTCTTCTGAATCCGTGCCACATGGAGTGTGTATTTGAGCATTACTGCTATGACCACAGTGTCAAATGTTAGAGAAAATGTTTCTTCGGCTATAGACATTAAAACCAAAGCGTCTCGACTTCAAGCCTTTGGTTATGGTAGTATATTCTTACTTCTGCAAATATGCGTCACTAGGCAGCTACATACAGTGGTATGAGCACACACCTATTCAGAAAAGGCTGTTGGATAGCGGAGTAGAATATACATCCATCGTGCACGACCACTGGCTGCGAAGTGATGATCGAATATACATTACACTTGTCAAATGTACAGTTGAACTGAAGTCACATACAATCTGAGCGATTACAGATCCTAGACTCAAACCCCGAGTAAGACAAGTACTCCACGGTTTTGGCGGGAAATTGCGAAGGTCCGTCCAATCACCGGCACTGCAAAAAATTACAGATGGGCATTTCGAAATCGAAATTCAACACCTATCCTTACGTTGGAGACTAGCCAGACTTAGCAATGACTTGACATCTGAAAGGTGAGCAAAGTTTGAGCAGACATTCAACACATTGAGTCCAAATGGTTGGACAGGGCCCGGGAATGTAAGTATAAAGGCCTGTAGAAGTTTGTGAGTACAACCGCGACCGGGAGCAAGTTAGAGTAGCACCATCAACTCCCTATATTCCAACAGCAGTATACCTATTGTAAGACAGCGACCAATGACGTAGAGCAGCGCTATAGCCCTAAACTTCCGACTCCACACTTGCTCAATTTCTTGTGGTAGGGTGAGAATAGTGTCATAGACTAGGAAAGCTGCGGCAGAATTCCAAGTGAATAATCGTGTTGAGGAACTGGATTACTCACACTCAAGGAAGCAATGGTCACATAGGCATAGTCCTGAGCACTCCTGATGTGGATGAGGGGGAGGTCAGTTTACGGTGAATTGTAATAGATATATCAAGACAGCTTACCAGTTCGACAACAGTTGGGATAAAGTTGTTAAAGGTACCATACTTAGTTCCTCCGATCAGAAGACGCCAGCAGCTAAGCACAAACAAAGATGCGATTGTGCTGAGCTTATTGGAGAAACATCCAACAGTCGATATCCATGGTCCTTTATACGACCACTGAACGGAAAGGTCTTATTTAACACCTCGCAATACCTCAATTTAGATGTATATTTAGTGTCTTCTTGATCACCTCATGTATCTGTGGCGCAGCTTGCTCAGAGCCTTCACAGATGCAGCGATGCGTGACGAAGGTGGACGGTGTGATGTTAGATGTAATGACATGATCGCCACTAGGAAACTCAACACTGCAAAAACCTCGTTCTGACGGGCACGAGCACGGACTGAAAAGGTGTTCGGCAGTGAGTCACCGTCGCAGTCAGGTCTCTGTCACAGGCACAAGAGGCTCGATGTAAGAGACTATGGGAGTCGTCCATTGGGCTATAATCTGTATCTTTAGAATTGAGGGGTTTCAAATTTCCGCACTGATCCACTGAAAAATTAAAATCACTGGAAGCTGAGAACAGGGAGAAGTTGAGAAGTGCTTATATACGCTACTAGGCTGATCAGAAACGGCCCGGCTTGAAAAACGCTTCACTGGCACATTGGTGAACCGTGACTCTGAGGAGCATTAAAAAACTTTTCAGCAATTACTGACACAAACATTGCTTACTGTATATACTACTAGTGCAGTAGTACTGGGTAGCTGCGGCTATCACGTGGCGAGAAGGCTATGTTTCTTGATAGATGAGATACTATATCAATATGTGATGTTTGAGAGAAAGTGGATGACAGAGAAGCGCTTTGAAACTCCGCCGATCGAGTCAACGTCCTCCTCCAATTCGCTCTTGGTCCAACTAAGCCACTAATTCTGTGTTTAAGAAGGTACGTTCTTACACAAGACCGACTGCCTTGGCCCTGCAGGTTTCACGTGATCCCATACATGCTGTCGGGTAACCTACATGTCGCCCTCGCCTTTGCTTCTTTTTCTTTGTCTTTTCTTCCCAAGGTGCGCTTACCCCCGCCACTGCTGATTTTGCTTCCGTTGGACGTGTCTTCATGGAGGCCTGAGTCTCACTTCGACGCGTCAGACT